>JAHHUM010001552.1:0-71537 GCA_036173005.1 Crenichthys baileyi
GGGACTGCGGCGTGGTCTGGTAAACCCCACGAACAAGACCTCAGCGATTGAACCTGGCGCCCGGGTTTGGCCCAGGCAAAAAACCCTGAAGATTTGGGGGATGGCTCCGGCTTGGACCCAGGCAGAGACCCTAAGATTTGGCCCTGGCGTCCGGTTTGGACCCAGGAGAGACCCTAAACTTGGCCCTGGGTCCGGCGTGGACCGGCTGGAACCCGGAAAACGGGGCCCTGGCGTCCGACTCGGCCCCCAGGCATAGTGTCGTCAGGCGCACGGTAGGGCGCATAGTCAACGTAAAGTCGGGCGCCCAGGAAAGAAGCGGCTGTGGTGTGTCAGGAAAAAAGTCGGCTGGGGGGTGCGTCGGGCACACAAAAGTCGGGGCTGTGGTTCGTCCTCAAACCCTCTCGAAACTCGGGAACTTGGGTTCTGGGGTGGTTCGTCCTTGAACCCCTCCAAAAATCTGGTATTTTTGGATCTGAGGCGTTCCCGTCCTTCCCTAGTTGACTCAGGAACTGGGATCGGGCTCATGAAGCATGGCTTTCTGTTGGGGCCGGAGACTTAACTGAGTCCAAGGCTTGGTGCAGCAGTGGTCCGAGGCTTGGCTGCATGCAAAAATCCAGAGGCGGCTGCATGCAGTGAGTCCAGGTTTTCGGGACAGTTCCTTCAATAACCTCCGCCGCTGACTCTATGATCCCACTGTCATTGAATTGGGGAAAGTGTCCCACTCTCTTCCAGTCTATTAGCGGGCCCCGGGACCTCCAGTGCATTTTCAGGCGAATCACCAGAACAAGCAGGTGGAAATGGCAAAAGTCTGTGAGGACCTTTGCCTCTTCTAAAAACCTAACTCAAAAACTCCCAAGGTATATGGGGGAAAAAACAGACAGGCAAAAAAACTTGGATCAGCTTCCTTGCGGGAGTGTAAATGCGCGCGGAAGCTACTGTGAATGTGGACGGCTCAGCAGGAGCTGCTGCTGACGGGGGATTGCTCTGCAGGAGCCGCTGGGGGGCAGGCTGAGCCCGGCCCGGAGTTACTGCAGGCAAAAAGGCTGAGACGAGTCCGCTATTGGACCGGGGCATGGAGCCGACCCTCCATAGAAGCAGGAGCGGTGGCGTCGAGCAGGAACCCCGGAGAAACAGGCGAAAGGCGGTAATCCAACCCTCCGGGAGAGAAGAGGAGGCGTTGGCACAGCCTTCAGACATCGGGAACGATGCGCCTCAGCGACGGCGTCGTCTCCGATGAGACTGAGCAGGAGAAGAGCCGGAAGAATGCAGCGGGGGCGGAGAGCTGTCTCGCACCGGACAAAGGAAGTGCGCAGCGCCGAACTCAGGCTGCGAACTGCGGTGCTTGAAGATTGTGGAGGTGGAGGTGGCCGAGACTGACGGAGGCAAACCGGAGCGCCTCCGACCCGGTATGAGGCCAGGAGACACCGGCGTCGGCAGGCTTAATCCGGCTTCCTCCATTTCCTGGAGCAACATGGGCGAAGTAAATATCTCACCTCTTCAACCATGCATCTTCCTCAATTCCTCCTCCTCCTGTCGTATCTGTTTTCAGTAGCTCTTGAGCTTTGTCTGTTGGGCCCTTTTTGGCTGTTTCCTTCTGTCACGGGGCGGGGTGTTTTGGGTCGGACCAAAGTGCAGACAAGAGCTCGGAAAAATCATTTTGTAAATCCAAACGGTGTTATTTTACAAGCACAAACAAATGCAAAAAACCCTGCAGGCATGAACCAGAGTCCAAAATACAAAAACTCACAAACACTGCTGGTTCTCCCAGGCAAAGAATTCCAAGTGTGGCAAAATAAACAAAGCATAATCAAGGACATGGACGAGGGGTGACGAGCAACAAGGAACCAGCAACGAACAATGACACCAAACCAACTAATATACTGGGGAAGACAAAGGCAGGTAATCAAGGGAACAAGGAACAGGTGCGACAAGGAGGCAGGAAGCAGGAGAACAGGTGAAACAAATACAAAGGCTGACAAGGAGTGAAAAGACTAAATAAACAATAAACAGAAAACAAAAACCAAGCAAGATAATAAATCAGAGGAGGGAAGGAACAAGAATAACTAGGAACTAAAGTAAACAGAGAAACTAGAGGAAAACATAGAAACAATAACCCCAACCTAAGAATAACAAGAGCCCACAAGAAGATCTAAATTACCAAAATAACCAAACCAAACCAAACGTAAACAATAACTAAAGCTGGGATAGGAATACCTAACCATAAATAAAACACCGAAATACTAAGAAGCCAAGGATGAATAATCCTAATAATAATAATAATAATAATAATACCACCAAAAGTAGGAAAGCAATCACAAAAGAAACTAAGAACTAGAGGAAGACAAAACACACAAGGAGATGGTAGAGGGAGAAAAGGAACTACTAATAAACATGATACAAAAACCAAAATAGAAACATCAAAGCAAAATTTAAAACATCACAAGAGGCCAAAAAACAAAGTCCAAAATGTCACACCGTGACACTGCTGGGTTCACTTAGAAGACATTTTAGCCAATTTGAACAATAAACTGAATTCCACTGGATTGTTTGATGACTCGGATGAAACTGGAATGTGCTATATGACTTGGAATCTGTATAATTCAATTGAATTGCCTTGAGATAGTAAATATTGTGAATTGGCACTATATAAATAAACTAAATTGAATTTAAAAGAGGCCGATATTAGCCCTCTTTACAGTATATCCACAAAGAATGTAGGGTTGTCGTTCCCTTCTAGCCTTGAAAAAAAGACTTCTGCTTCCATATTTGCATCAAAAGTGATGTATTTTAAGCATTTAAAAAGCACCAAAACACAAAGCGCTAGGAAATATTGAACTATGTTAATCTGAAAGAGTCCAAAAGGCCAATCCTCGAATATGAAACATTTCAGAACCATCGAATTGATTATCAATATGGGCATGTCCAATTATAAATGGATATTTCTGTCCAAAATTAGCAACAAGAGAATCTCACATAAGCAATGTGTGAAATATTTTATCTACAAGCACCTACCCAGCAGTAAGGGGATTTGTAAAACTTGCAGAAGTCATGAAGTCTTTCTCCTGACATGGATTAATCATTTGAGCTGTAGAGGAATGTTCAGATAAGGATTAGATCGGAGAAGCATTCATCATCTGACCCATCATCCCCTGCTGCATGAAAGCTGTGATCCTTTTTAGGAAAGTTGGTTTTAAAGACAGAACAACATAACACATTAGTATTCAACAACAGTTATGAGTTAAAACCACAATACAAAGGTTCACATAAATAAAACATCACCAGATTCTAATCTTTGTTCAAGTCCCATTGCAGAGACCAATGGGATGGCTGGTTGTGACTGTCTTAATTTTACAATTTCTTCAACAATTGCACATCGCTTGGCAGTGCGTAGGATGGACTGTGTCCTACAAATAGGAAAAAATGGTTTTCCCGAGCAAATAAACTGTGGGGTGACAGTAAGAGGTTTGTCCTATAAGCGGTGGGTTGCCGGTTTGAACCCCTTCTCCGTCTATCTCAGTCATTGTGTCCTTGGGCAAGACACTTCCTGCTGATGGTGGTCAGAGGACCCGGTGGCGCCGATTAAATGGCAACCTCCGTTCTGTCAGTCTGCCCCAGGGCATCTGTGGCAACAATGTAGCTTACCATGGTCAGTGTGTGAATTTGTGTATGAATGGGTGGATGATTGATTGTAATGTAAAGCGCCTTGAGGTCCTCGGATTAGATGAAGCGCAATACAGGCGCAGACCATTTACCAAAAACTGACTCTTTCATTATTTCTTATCTGACCTGTAGTGCAATGTTTACTTTACCTCATTTTTTAAATTGCATGAGCCTTAATAAGGTGCTTGTCCAGCCAGACCCTTATCGCAAATGAGACACATCAACATCCCATTAAACCTGCAGCAATACATTTAGGGAGAGAGAAGCGTAGAGTGAGAGTGCATGTGTCTAGGTGTGTTTAAAGACATTGTCTTACAATTCTCCCTGACCTTGCTCTTCCATATTTCAACAGAGGTCTGTAGAGGTAAATATGTTTCAAAATAGCCAAGTTTGTATTGGATGTGAATATCTGTACATTAAAATGGAAGAAGTTGCACAGCAAAAAAATTTATTGAAATTGCAGAACAAAATATTTACCTGTCCTTGTATTTATTTGGGTGGAAAATAGACAAATGAAAAATTCATTATGTGTTTGTATTTTTTTTTACAAGGAGGAGCAATAAAATAGTTTAATAAAAGCTATTATGGAGAAATAAATATTTCCATAACTCACACTTGTAAATTATCCATAAATGTCTTTATTTAAAATAAGAAGAAATACATAACAGAATAAATAATCTGCCACTGAACAGGGTAAGGCACATTTGCACAGTGTACAGTAGTCATAAATCTTCTCAAATAAAATTAGCGTTAGCAAAAAAGAGCTGTATAAATAAACTACTGTCACTTTTTATTTTTGTTTGACCGTGACACTGTAAAATTTATTGTCAGACCAACGTGCAAGAACTTCATCTAAGTCCTTACTTAGAATACCACATACTTTCAAATTTTTTGCTGTGTATCCATCTTCACGTCAATGTGACTGTTTAGCTAGTCTTTCACATACATTTTGCAGAGGTCTGTGTGGACAGCTCACAGACAATAAGCACACTGTTAATTAATTAATTAGTTATGCGTGGCATTTATGTGATCTGGATGTCAAATGTGAACTGCATGAAGAGATGGGAAAGTTTCTAATTTTTAACAACAGAATGGCTTAGGGTGACCATTTGCAAAAAAGAGGATACTTGGCCTAATCCAATTCTCTGTAATTAAATAATGATAGAAATAAAGACTTTTTTGTTTTAGACAGTTAACCTGTAACAGTAATAGCTAACTTTTTGAGTTCTACTGGACAAGTAAATAAACAAAAGTCTATAATAATATTTTGAGAAAATAAATACATTCAATCTTTTCTTTTCAATGTAATAATAAAAAAACTAGCAGTCTCACAAATACCTCATTTAACAAACACTTAACTTTAACAAACTACTATAATCTTTAGTTTTTTCTCCTCCATCTTACTTAATTGTTTTTCTCCATCCTCCATTTCTCTCATTACATAATTTGCTCTACAGCTGATATAAATCAGCAGTTTTGGGCTCAACAAATGAGCATGAAAATCTTTGCAACTGTCCAGAACTGTCTCTGAAATTATATCGCACAAACAGAACACCCTTCAGTAACAGAAAGCTAGTTTCTTTACTTGGCCCACAGACTCTGCATCAGTAAGAGAACTCTCTGAACATTGTTTTCTGTGTCCATGGGACCTACGAGATCAATGGCACATTTGTCATACAGAAAATCATATAAACCAGCTTTGCAGACAGTGTGCTCTGCCACCTCTTTCTCCCAACTGTAACGGTATGAGAGAAATTTCTTTTGCGGTTTGTCTGTAAGGCACTTTGACATCTTGCAAACAGCAGGAGAAACGCTGTCTGCTCCGCTGTTCCTTCTGTAATCAGAGACCAACCAACCACATAACAGCAGCTCGGGACCCGTAAATTGGACCCGTGAAAAACTCTGAAAACCAGACACTTTCATTGCGCATTCGATGCTCCGTACAGAATGGGAAAAGTGGACATGTCCAGGCAAAAGAGATCTTTTGGTCGCTCTACTTTGCCTGTGCAAATGGCTCAATATGGCAACATAACACAGTTTTATACAAAGTAAATAAAAAAATGAGCTGATTGCCAAAATAATAAATTTGTTTTATTAATCAGCCTTTTAATCAAATAAAAAATGTGCCAAATGGGGAAGTATTTCATTAGGTAGCACATCTGTAGCATGTTAAAACTTTTTAGTTAAAGCGCTTAAAAATAATCTTTAAACTGCAAAAATTCACCTGCAGAAATTCGCCTGCAAAAATTCGCCTGCAAATGTGTTGCCGCTTCTTCCGGTCATTTCAAAACAAGAGCAGCTGCGGACAGGGTTGGGGCACTAGCTGTCTTCAGGTCAGTCAAACATTTCATTCAGTTCCATTAGATGAAAGACAAAATACCGAATCTCAAATGGGGTATTTTAGAATCTGGGGTTACAGTACGTAAACAACGTTCTATTTCGTACAGGCTTCGCCCTTTAAGCTGTTGCTAGTAGGTTAAAGGGGAAGCAGGATGTAGTCTATGCCTCACTGGGTCTATGCAGACCAAAAGCACTGAAGCATCTGCTTGCATATACTGTAATAACCAAACTCGTCTGAATGCGTAATTACGGACCCCAAGGGTGCATCATAAGAAAAGAGAAGAAAATATCTCTGGTCAAGAAAGGCTGAGATAACAGACCTGCTGCTGTGAATAGGAAAACAAAGGTTACGAACTGCAACAGTGTGATGATGAGCAGAGGTCAAGAACTCCACAGGGGGAACATGGAACAGATCAGCAGCTAGATCATGCGTAATGATCCGGCATAACAATTCCTGTGTGCCACAAGCAACACAGCAGAGGAAAATAACCTCTGGTCACTAGGAGGCTTAATGAAATACAGCCGCAGTGACAATTACAGCAGAAGTCACGAACCGTTGCTGATAAATAAACAATATGGCACCCTGTATCTACGTGCAGGAAAGGGTGACTCAATAATAGAACAAAACAAAATAATAATCATTCTGTCACAACCCTGAGAACAGAATGAGTCATGGAGAAACCTGACACATCACGCAGGTAAAAGCAAATAATTGAGAACAGGGATGACCAGGAAGCTGCCGTGCAAATGTCCTCCATTTTCACCCCTCCACACAGACCGGTGGATGATGAAATCGCTCTTGTTGAAGTCTGAGATTCTGTAGAGGATCCAGTCCAGACGAAATATAAGCCTAAGGAATAGCCTCACACAGCCAGTGTGAGAGGTGCTGGACAAATAGGGGACGTCCAGCAGAGTTTTCTCTGTAATTCACAAACGGACGCTGGGAGCGGCGCAATGCAGCCGTGCGCTCTACATAACACGAAATCGGGCGCACGGGACAGAGGAGATGAGAGGTGGCCTCCTCTTCATAGTTATGAAGAGGAGAATTAAAGCCATCCAGAGTTATCACTTTCGATCTGAACGAGCTTGTGATGCTTTTAGGTGTAAAAGAAGGGTTAGGATGCAGCACAGCTGAGCTGCCGTCAGCTCGTATTCTGGGACATGAAGGAGCGACAGAGAGCATGAATAAATCACTCCTTCTCTTTGCAGATGTCAAAGCTAACAGCAGAGCTGTTTTAAAAGACAGAAATTTGAGCGTAACCTGATCTAAAGGCTCAAACGGAGCTTTAACAAGTGCGCGCAGAACCAGCACTAAATCCCACTGAGGGATTAGAGGGCATGAAACACCCCACCACTTCATCAGCGGGTGGTTAAAGAACGTTCTGTCACCAAAACCCTCATAACTGGATGAAATAGCTGCAGCATAGGCTGGTGCGCCTTTTTGTGCGCACCAGCACTGAAAAACTGTCTACTTTGATGTGTATGACACTGTGGTGGAAGCGGCTCGTGCGCACCACATCGTGCGGGAGGCCCAGCCTTCCTAAGCGCTCCTGTTCAGCGGCCAGACCCAGAGACGCTGACCTTTCTCCGGGACACTCCTGATCACCCCTCCCGCCTAGAGGAGTGCATCTTCCCTCCATGGCAGCTGCCACGGAAGGCCCGACACCAGCTGCTGCAGGTTTGGGAACCACAACGTGCCTTTGCACTCGGGGTCACAAGAATCACTGACAGCTGTTTCTCTCGGACTCGATCCAGGAGCCGCGGAATGACCGGAACTAGAGGAAAAGCGTAAAGAAGCCTTTTTGGCCACGGGCTGTGACCAAACGCGTCCACCCCTTTGAATCTGACAGCGCGTCTGCTCTCTGCTGTGAGAGTCTAGCTCTCATTGTGGCTGAGTTTAACTCCACCACCAGATACACGATCATCCAGGATGGTGAAACAGAACTTTTATGCCAGTTTATGGAAAAACCCAGGACTGTCAGATATGTGCCCAGCACTCCCGTCTGCAACTGGACTGGGCCAGAAAAAAAAAAGCAGGTCGTCCAGATAAAAGAGGATTCTCATCCCTGCCGAGCGCAGCGGCTACAGCGCCATCTCCACACATTTGGAGAACATGCGTGGGGCGAGAGAGTTACCGAACAGCAGGTGGTTGTACTGATATGAGATCTCCTGAAAGGCAAAACACATACAGGGGTTGGACAATGAAACTGAAACACCTGGTTTTAGACCACAATAATTTATTAGTATGGTGTAGGGCCTCCTTTTGTGGCC
Source organism: Crenichthys baileyi (assembly GCA_036173005.1). Taxonomy (NCBI): domain Eukaryota; kingdom Metazoa; phylum Chordata; class Actinopteri; order Cyprinodontiformes; family Goodeidae; genus Crenichthys; species Crenichthys baileyi. The sequence goes on from JAHHUM010001552.1 coordinate 8,272, forward strand.
AATACAGCGTCAATTTGTCTTGGGAATGACATATACAAGTCCTGCACAGTGGTCAGAGGGATTTTAAGCCATTCTTCTTGCAGGATAATGGCCAGGTCACTACGTGATACTGGTGGAGGAAAACGTTTCCTGACTCGCTCCTCCAAAACACCCCAAAGTGGCTCAATAATATTTAGATCTGGTGACTGTGCAGACCATGGGAGATGTTCAACTTCACGTTCATGTTCATCAAATCAATCTTTCACCAGTCTTGCTGTGTGTATTGGTGCATTGTCATCCTGATACACGGCACCGCCTTCAGGATACAATGTTTGAACCATTGGATGCACATGGTCCTCAAGAATGGTTCGGTAGTCCTTGACAGTGACGCGCCCATCTAGCACAAGTATTGGGCCAAGGGAATGCCATGATATGGCAGCCCAAACCATCACTGATCCACGCCAATGCTTCACTCTGGACATGCAACAGTCTGGGTGGTACGCTTCTTTGGGGCTTCTCCACACCGTAACTCTCCCGGATGTGGGGAAAACAGTAAAGGTGGACTCATCAGAGAACAATACATGTTTCACATTGTCCACAGCCCAAGATTTGCGCTCCTTGCACCATTGAAACCGACGTTTGGCATTGACATGAGTGACCAATGGTTTGGCTATAGCAGCCCGGCCGTGTATATTGACCCTGTGGAGCTCCCGACGGACAGTTCTGGTGGAAACAGGAGAGTTGAGGTGCACATTTAATTCTGCCGTGATTTGGGCAGCCGTGGTTTTATGTTTTTTGGATACAATCCGGGTTAGCACCCGAACATCCCTTTCAGACAGCTTCCTCTTGCATCCACAGTTAATCCTGTTGGATTTGGTTCGTCCTTCTTGGTGGTATGCTGACATCACCCTGGATACCGTGGCTCTTGATACATCACAAAGACTTGCTCTCTTGGTCACAGATGTGCCAGCAAGACGTGCACCAACAATTTGTCCTCTTTTGGACTCTGGTATGTCACCCATAATGTTGTGTGCATTTCAATATTTTGAGCAAAACTGTGCTCTTACCCTGCTAATTGAACTTTCACACTCTGCTCTTACTGGTGCAATGTGCAATCAATGAAGACTGGCTACCAGGCTGGTCCAATTTAACCATGAAACCTCCCACACTACAATGACAGGTGTTTCAGTTTCATTGTCCAACCCCTGTATATATGCGGTGTTTCAGGATGATAGGGATGTGAAAATAAGCATCCTTCAGATCTATGGAGGTGAACCAATTGTTCTGGTGAAGGTTCTCCAGCACCTGTCTGACTGTCAGCATGTGGAAACGTCTCTCCATGATCGATTTTTTGAACAGGGACAGATCGAGAATTGATCTCATTCCCCCTTTTTTCTTGGGAACCAGAAAATATCAGGAATAAAACCCAGTGTTTTCCACTCAATGAGGAACCCTGGAAATGACAATTTTTACCAGGAGTTCCTGCAGTTTTGACAAGGAGAATGGAGCCCTGCTCCGGGCAGGACAGGACTGTATCCAAAATCCCCCTGAATGGTGGGGGATGTGACAGGAACTGCAGCGTGTAACCTCTGCTGATCAGTCTGTCCATCTACCTTTTCAGGGAACATACACGCTGCCACTCTGAGTAGTGCGCTGCGCGAGCCGCACAAGATTCTTCCGTGGAGTCATGTTCAGATAGAGAAACACAAAAGGGGTGCTTTGAAACCATGAGATCTTGGCGCCTTTTAAACAGCCGTTTAAAAGGTTCCATTTCATTTAATGTGGAGGGTGCGTGTGAGGAAAAACAGCGGAATCATGCGATCCGGCTGAGTTGGAATTTACCGGAAACTTGCTCTTAGACAAAATTACGTGTTTGTATTCCAAAACAATCAACATAATCACACACATCCCCCCCAAACAGTGATTTCTTGAACCTCCACGGTGTATCCTGAGGAGGGTTGGACCAGGCGCACGCCAACTGCCAACCTCTGTGATGCTGCTGTGGCTGAGATTGAGTGGAAGGTACGCTGATTACGGCGATGCACCAGCAGCCAGTGCTATGAGAGGATCGAATGCCGGAGCGACCAAGAAACCCATGACTTCTGACCCATTCCAGCTCATCCTGGGACGTCCGCAGCTTCTCCAGCACAGTCTGGAAATGAGAGCCGAACAGCCCATCTGGACTGATCGGTCATTCCTATAGTTCCCTCTTAAGATCTTCAGGAATGGAGGAGAGCCGAAGCCATATCTGTTGCTGCAGCAAGGTCTGCCAGGCAGTGATGCGGGAGGAGCACACAGCCAACACTGCACAGAGGTTCAGGGTGGTGTCTGCAAAATTGTCTGCAGAATTTCTCCACATTCTGGTGGCAAATCCATCTCCCGAGCCTTCTTTGAACGTAGGCCAAGAAGACAGTGTTGTTTGTCGCCACAGCAACCTGAGTGGCACACTGGTGGGAGCAATCTGTTAATATTGCCGTGATCTGATCCCTGGAAGAGGGGGGCACAGGCCGTCGTCTCACTCTAAACACCGCGGAGAGACTGGGCTCCCACACAAGTACTGGGGGAAACCCCTGATCCCTCAGGTACTCCACCCTTGTGATGGGTGTAAAGGTGGAGACCGGTGCTATCAGCTGAAGTGGCTCAGTCATCACTCCCGGCAGGTAAACTGTCACTACAGGAAAGCGGGGCCTGACCAGACCTCGACAGGTGGGATGAGCTGATGCGAATTTATTGGCGAGATAATCGGTAGAAGGCTTTGTGAAAGGCACGGGAAACGATACGCCCTTAGCGTTAACCACCCCACTTCCGGCGATGGAAGTCAGGAGGAACTGGGCACAGGCTGGTGATGCACCTGCCTCCGTGTCCTCCATGCGCAGGAGGGACGCAGAGGTGCTACCATTCACCGTTTCGGAGACGGAATCGATGCCCACCCAGCATCGAAGATACTCACTGCCTCCTCCAGTGAGTATTGGTTCGCTACGGGGATTCCCCTTCTAGCAGGGTGAAAATGGCTAGCCGCCGTTGCTTATCCTTGAGAGGAAGGCGCCCACATGAAGGGCAGGAGGAATGTGGGGACAAAGCCAGGCCAGCATGGTCGGGACCGAGGCAGCCCTCACAGATGGCATGCAGGTCATAGCTCATAATGTAGCCAGTGTGACATGCTGGGCAAAGGCGGATAGTGATGGCACTAGCCATTGTTTTCTTTTTCAGAATCAGTGCTCTTAAGCTGAAGAAAAAATGTGAACTGATCGCTTGGTTCCACCCTAATTTATATGGACAGACATCCTGGCTGTCAGCAGCAGCAGCCATCTCACAACCATCTCATCCACCAGAAGCCCCACCACCCATATTGGAAGGCCACACTCAGCCACAAAACCCACCCAAACTTGAAAAAGCACATTGAAAGGAAGCACACAGAGGTCCCTGAGGATATAATGGCCTCACACCCCATTAACTAGCACAATGTCTCGATGGAATGAATGGAATTTATGGTGTTGCCAAATCCTTCCTTGGGCCTCCTGTTCCAGTCCATGTTTCAAAGAAAACATGGGTGGATGTCATAAAGTCGTCTGTGACATGGATGTATGCAACAGCAATGTTTCACTGTAACACAGAAGTAGCACCGTAATTACACAGTGCAATCACATAAAGTCTGTGGATTACTGTCGGTCTTATACTCTGCATGATGACCTCAACAAGGACACACTGACCTTGACGGTAGACCAAAGATGGTTTGATGACACCAGAAAAGGACAATATGTTGAACATAAAAAACTTGTGAAGAGCAAAGGTGTCCCTCTGGCTGTTCTTGTCAATCTTGGGCCACATTACAGACACTATGTGTCTGTTTTTGAACCAAAGACATCTTTCTATAGTAGACTTGGGAGAGTGATGGTTCATCACAATTCAAGAAGAAACACATGGCACTGCCCTTATTCCAAAGCCAGGGTTTCATGTTTGCATAACAGAGTGGCAAAATGGTGTTTATTTTCCAAAAACAAACCCTGACCTAATCAAAAATAAACTGACAAAAAACCCACAGAAAAAGTAAACAAAAACAAAACCCAAAATGGCAGATCCTGACACATTCATCTATTTTTTTATCTCCCTTGTAAAAAAAAACAAGGGCTTCTCATTCGACTCACTGTCCAAAGTCTTAATGAAATAAAGTTCTCTATGGTTTTCAACTTTTCACATTTGAATGAGCAAAACACAGAAGTTATGGGTGTGTTGGCTCACCTGAGACCTCCAGCATAAATCTTGGTTCTCTGGCACCGTATGTTAAAATCTAGTTTTTTTCATTTGAGACAGCTAACCAAAGTGAAGCCAATTATATCAAAGCAGCACTTTCAAACATTGATTCATGCATTGGTAACATCTGGGCTGGATTACTGTAACTCGCTCTATCTTTGAGTTAGTGATGCATCCATTAGGCACCTGCAGGTTGTGCAGAATGCTGCAGCATGAATTTTAACTGGAACAAGAAAGACATTTCAGTATTCAATTTAATTCAATTCAGTTTTATTTATATAGCGCCAATTCACAACACATGTTGTCTCAAGGCACTTCACAAAAGTCAGGTACATACATTCCAATTAATCATAACCATCGAACAGTGCCGTCAGAGTTAGTTATTTATTCAAATTGGATAACAAGTTTTTCTGTCTAAGGAAACCCAGCAGATTGCATCCAGTCAGTGACTTGCAGCATTCCCTCCTCCTGGATGATCATGTAGAGACAGTGGACAGTCACTGGCGTTGAATTTGCAACAATCCCTCATACTGAGCATGCATGTAGCAACAGTGGAAAGGAAAAACTCCCTTTTAACAGAAAGAAAACCTCCAGCAGAACCAGGCTCAGTGTGAGCGGCCATCTGCCACGACCGACTGGGGTTTGAGAGAACAGAGCAGAGACACAAAGAGAACAAAGAAGCACTGATCCAGGAGTACTTTCTATGGGAAGGAAAAGGTAAATGTTAATGGATGTAGCTCCTTTAGTCGTTTCATCTAAAAAGAAGGAATAGATAAACTCTGACCCAGTTTTCAAGGTTAGAGTCTGAAAGAAAGCACATGTACTTAGTTACAGTAAAAGCTCAGTCAATCGCCATGTCTAGGAGAGAGAAAGGGTTTAACACTAAAAGACAGGGCCATGTGGATCATCGGTAGAGGGTGAGCATTAAGTTGTTGCCAGCAGAAGCTCGGACGATGCCCCTCTCCAGAAAGGTGTCACAGGTAGACACAGAGTCAGGCCAGGTGTAGCTTCTAGGAAGAAAAAAGAGAGAGAACAAAGCTAAAAGCTGAAATAACAGCAAATAATGCAAAATTGGAGAGTAGTGTGAGAAAGTAGCGAAGAAGGTGAAAGTGGTCATTATGTCCTCCAGCAGCCTAAGCCTATAGCAGCATAACTACACAGAAAGTTTCAGTTCAGATTATTTAGTTAAACGGCGCTTATTTTCAACAATGTCGTCTCAAGGCACCCCACAAAGGATTCCACTGATGGTCATTGTTATACTAAAAGCCACAAAGATTGGGATACCTCTCTCTGTCAGACTGATTATAACCACTGGAAAAGAGAGGGGGTCATACAGGTAGCAGAAATGGAGGGTGTGTTTGCACCTCAACCATAACTGAGCCAGTTTAGGCTAAACCTGACTCCCCCTTACGCCATCCAACAGGAAGGGAAGAAGACGGAGGTAAAAATAAGGATAGCTCATGATAACCTAAGCCACTCTAACTACAAGCTTTATAAAAAAAAGGAAAGTTTGAAGCCTAGCCTTAAAAGTAGACAGGGTGTCTGCCTCACAGACTAAAACTGGGAGCTGGTTCCACAGAAGAGGAGCCTGATAACTAAAGGATTTGCCTCCCATTCTCCTTCTAGAGACTCTAGGAACCACCAGTAAACCTGCAGTCTGAGAAACAAAGTGCCCTGTTAGGAACATATGGAACAATCAGATATCTGATGTATGATGGAGCTAGATCATTAAGGGCTTATATGTGAGGAGGAGAATTTTAAATTCTATTCTGGATTTAGCAGGGAGCCAATGAAGGGAAGCTAAAATAGGAGAAATATGATCTCTCTTTTAAGTTTCATCAGAACTCTTGCTGCAGCATTTTGAATCAGCTGAAGGCTTTTAACTGCATTTTGTGGACATCCGAATTACAACGAATTACAACGAATTACAATAGTCCAGCCTTGAAGTAACAAATGCATGGACTAGTTTTTCAGCGTCACTCCTGGATAGGATATTTCTAATTTTGGCAATGTTCCGGAGATGAAAAAAGGAAATCCTAGAAACCTGTTTAATATGGGATTTAAATGACATGTCCTGGTCAAAAGTAACACCTAGGTTTTTTACTTTATTACCGGAGGTCAATTTAATGCCATCCAGGTATTGCATCCAATATGCGTTTTAAACTTCTCTTATTTACTTTTAAATTTCGTAAACTTCAATGTTGATCGTTTCTTGTCTATCAACAGGCTCACACTGCAAGTAGCAGGATTATAAGCACACTACAGAAAACAGTAGGAGTGCCTTACCTGAGTGCCACAGAAATCCTGCGTGCCTACATTCACTTTGAAGCAATGACAAGTCATGGCTACTCTTTCTCCTGGGTAGCTTGAGGTCACCATCCTCCTGTAGCGATTATGGATTTACATAAAAAAGGATTGTTCAGCATGCCAGGTAAAGCAATAATCACTTTTCAAAACTTTTCAAACATTTTAGTTTTGTTTTAACGCAACATCTTCTGCAACAGTCAATGACTTGGATGGCACTGCTGACAGCTACAATGTCAAAGTGAACATTGAAGAATTCTGGGACACTGTTGCCATGGAAATGATTGCCTTGGGCTTTCTTACCCTTCTATGCTACAATGTTGCCATTTGGTAACCAACCCATTAAATTCCTTCCACACACACACACACAGTACCTCCACTTTTAAGATGTAGTGCACTGAAAGACAGATGGGATCCTGAGAACCAATAGCAGTGTTTAAATTTGTCACATGACTTTCTGGAGGGAATTTTGACGCCTCTTTCTGCAGACCTCTTCGCAGGGAGGAGCCTCACCATTTCACTTCTCAGAAATCATCAAAAAAAAGTATTTTTTCTGAAATTTTTGTATAGGGAAAAAAAATACATACTCAACAATAAGTGAGGTAAGTTCACTATTCTGTGGTGCAATGCACTGTATTTGATTATTTAATAATGTTAAACTGTTTAAATGTGGATGTTGCCATATGGTAACACTGTACCATTAAAATTACCATAGTATTGCTAGCCTAGCATGTTGATGGTATGCATTGATATTCTAGAGTCTGCTATAATAATGCATTTTGTGAGTCCTTTCCATATTACATATGACTATATTTGATACTCTTTTCTTCCATTTACAGAATGAATGCAACAATGTGTTATAGTTTCTTACGGAAGAAAACCAAACTTCCTGTAGATTTTAGTGAGGCTGAATTAGGATTTAGTGATGAAGAAAACGAGCAGCTTGCAACCCAGCAAGGAGAGAGTGAGGATGATAGAGACAGTGAGAATGATGAAGACTATGAGCCAGTGAATGAGGACAGTCGAGACAGCGAGGAAAGGAGGAGGAGTGAGGACAGGTGGGACAGTGAGGGTGAAAGCGCAGTTACAGTTCACTGTGGGTGAAAGTGCAACTATTATTATGTGAAATAAATAATAATAATAATATAAACTGCTTCATCAGTTTCTGCAAGTAGTAAGGCAAAGACGGCAGCATCAAGGCACTCAAATCAAATGAAAACAATTATTCAAATGAAAAATTCCAATGAAATGTTGAAATAATGACTTCATATCTCATAATTATGACTTTGAATCTCATAATTTTGACATACCATGTAGCATTTTTTTACTTTTAAGTGGCGGAAATGGGCTTCCATATATACGAAATAGAAAAGCTGTTTCTGAGTTTTACTGGGCCAGCACTTAAAGAAATTTACCAGACTTTGATAGAGACTTAATAGTAAAACAACCAGTATAACAAAAATATTGCTTAATATTAGAAATATTAAGCAATTATTTTGTTTTTCCCCCTATAAACCTGAATGGAAATTTATTTATAACACTTGTGGCTTATTTTTGTTTTATAAAAATAACAAATCATAAATGTTTCTCAATTACTGTAATGTTTCTCCACAAAATTGTTAGTAACCATGCACTAAATATTACAATCATTTGTCTACTTTGTTTTAGAGGAGAACATTTCCCATTATAAATAATTCACAAAGATGCCACAACCATTGTTGTATTTTTTAGGACTAAATTTGCATTTGAAAATGCCTCAAAAGCCTTCTAAATCACGCTGGAGGAGAAAGACCCCAACAACAGCACGTTCTGAAAAGATACAGAAGAAAGGTAATGAAATGTGACTTTTTCTCTTCATGCCTGTGTTTCCCAAACTGTGGTCTCAATAGTAATAGGGATCGAGAGACAATTTATAGCTGTATATGAACAACTGCATTGTCCTGCTTGGCCCTGGTTCATTTAAACCTGCTTTAGTCCTGGTTTAGACCTACTTTAGACATGCATTTGTCTTGGTGTATCATCCTTGTTTTGTCCATATTTTGTGTTCATTATTCCTAGATTTGTGTCTGGGTTAGTCTCATCTTATGGTTGTTTACCTCCAATAAAAAGATTGTGTACTTGCTTGCCATATTTTCTAATGTGGTACTGGTGTGAGTATTTCTGTATTTGATAATGGTTAGTTACTCTCTGTATTGGCTGTATTAAAAGGTGTAGTCTGTAACTTTTCTTAAACGATGAACGAGAGCGATTTAGCTCCCTCCCCTGGTGGAATGAGCTAACAGCCACAGCTGGTATAGGTAGCACACGCACGGTGGTAATTCCAGCTTCAATAGCATATCTTAAAGTTGCTGCAGTTAAAAAGCTGGTAGTTGGATCTCGGGATCAAGCTGACGGTCCCCACGAGCAAGACGTCTGTCCAAGTACTTGCCTCTATGTTCCCCACCATGCTCTTAGATTAGCTGCGTGTCCCAGAGTACATACGAAGTACTCCGCACAAGCATATTTGTTTGGAGCTCCCTCCTGCATCAATTAGACGTTAACTAATTTCATGTTACACAACGGATGTTTATTTCTTTGGCACTCAGACCCCAGAGGAAGACATGAATGCTGAGAATGACATAAACTTGAATGAACGTCTTAGAATTAGAATTAGAGTTGTCTTCCCCCGGGACCCAATACTGGGGATGGAGAGGAAGCCTGACGATAAGGGAACTAGGAGGAGCTGAAAATCCGGATGAAGGCGATGGGTTGGAGGAGGGTCGAAGCGCAGCTGACAGCTGGGAGATCCATGGATGGGGGACTTTAAATGCAGAGCCTTGAAGGATTATTGGCTGAGGATTACTGCGGATTTGATGCTGATTGGTTGGAGTGGAGATGCATGGAGTAGCCATTGGATGAAGCTGGAGGTGCGGGTGAGTCTCTCAGATTGAATTTTCGTCATAACTCCATTTCAAACCTGTAGAGAGTCACAATAAGAAACACAAAACGCGATTAGAGAAGTTACACAACCGATGTATATTTCTTTGGCACTCAGATCCCAGAGGAAGACATGAGTTCTGAGAATGACATAAACTTGAATGAACGTCTTAGAATTAGAATTAGAATTAGAATTAGAGTTGTCTTCCCCCAAAAGGTCGAGGCCAGGCCGAGGCTGAAATGGGATCAGATGGTAATAAGACTGACAGCGGGAGTGGAAAGTGTTAAATGCCAGAAGTACCTGGCTAGGAAGTAGATATGGAATGATGAGCGAGGAGGAATGAGTTAGGCAAAGTAAGAATAGAAGGAGATGAATGAATGCGCCATGAAAGTGTGATGATGAAGCATGATGCGAGTGGGAGAGCCTGCGTAGCCATGAGAAAGGAGAATTAGCAGTGTAAGCGATAATATGTAAAGTGCCTTGAAGGCATGAAAATGATGAATGGATGCAGATGAATGAGCCTGCGTGGGCATAAGAATGGAAAATGAGCCGCGTAGGTGATGATATGTAAAGTGCCGAAAGGCACGAAAATAATAAATGGATGCAGGTGAGTGAGCCTTCGTAGACATAAGAATTGATGGGCTGTGGGGAATGATAAATGAAATGAGCCGTGAAGGCATAAAATTGTTAGATGGATGAGGATGAGTGAGCCAGACACCCTGTCTACTGTTAAGGCTAGGCTTAAAACTTTCCTTTTTGATAAAAGCTTATAGTTAGAGTGGCTTAGGTTATCCTGAGCTATCTCTGTAGTTATGCTGCTATAGGCTTAGGCTGCGGAGGACATAATGACCACTCTCACCCTCTTCGCTACATTCTCACACTACTTTCCAATTTTGCATTATTTGCTGTTATTTCAGCTTTTAAGTTTGTTCTCTCTCTTTTTTCTTCCTAGAAGCTATACCTGGCCTGACTCTGTGTCTACCTGTGACACCTTTCTGGAGAAGGGCATCGTCCAAGCTTCTGCTGGCAACAGCTTAATGCTCACCCTCTACCGATGATCCACATGGCCCTGTCTTTCAGTGTTTAACCCTTTCTCTCTCCTAGATATAGCAATTGACTGAGCTTTTACTGTAACTAATTATATGTGCTCTCTTTCAGACTCTAACCTTGAAAACTGGCTCAAAGTTTATCTGTTCTTTCTTTCTAGATGAAAGAACTAAAGGAGCTACATCCACTAACATTTACTTTTCCTTCCCATAGAAAGTACTCCTGAATCAGTGCTTCTGTGTTCTTTTTGTGTCTCTGCTCTGTTCTCTCTAACGCCCAGTCGGTCGTGGCAGATTCCGCTCACACTGAGCCTGGTTTTGCTGGAGGTTTCTTCCTGTTAAAAGGGAGCTTTTCCTCTCCACTGTCACTACATGCATGCTCAGTATGAGGGATTGCTGCAAAGTCAAAGCCAGTGACTGTCCGCTGTCGCTTCATGCTCATCCAGGAGGAGTGACTGCTACAAATCTCTGACTCGATGCAATCTGCTAGGTTTCCTTAGATAGAAAAACTTTTTATCCAATTTGAATAAATAACTGAATCTGACTGTACTGTTCAATAGTTAGGATTCACTGGAATGTATGTACCTGACTTTTGTGAAGTGCCTTGAGACAACATGTGTTGGGAATTGGCGCTATATAAATAAACTGTATTGAATTGAATCGAATTGAGCCCACGTGGGCATGGGAATCGAGAATGGGCCGCATAGGTATCAGAGTGATGAGCCTGTGTAGGTGTGCGAGGCGTGTGAGAGCTTTCGAAACCATGCAGCGGTGCGTGAGCATACGTAAACATGCGAGTGACGAGTGGGCTGCGTGCTTTTGAATATGACCATTCCCCGGAGGTTGTACCTGATGGGAGGAGAAGTGATGACGAGGAGGTAAGAGAATGTATGAATGAGGCTGATGGTGCTGACAAGAAGACCTTGGGAAACAGAATAATGTAAATGAATGAGATGAATAATTTCCTAAGAAGATAAATGCGATTTATAGGCCATCCATCAACAGTTATTGAATGAAGTCTTACCTAGGAACTGAGAGACCGTTGAGCGGCCAAAACAGAAAGGAAGTCTGGACGAACATATGATGCGAAAGATGAAGAAGACCAACAGCCAAGTTGTTGAAGGGAAGTTGAAGAGACTCCTTGAGTGGCTGCAGTGGTGGCTGCCCCTATTCTGAATGAAAGGCCGAAAACTGACTGGGGGGCACGTTACATAGGATTAGGGTTTGTCTAAAATATTTGAGGAACCAGGAGGCAGACATGGTGGCCCCATCAGCAGTAAGAAAAAGTAGTGTGAGAGGTGAGCTAAGTTTATGACGTTTTGTAGCGAACTTAAACATGGCTTGAAAGGGACAAAAAGGATATCGAGGCGGGCAATAGAAATGAAGCAAAAGCCTTCCCCCTTGGTGTGTTTAAGGTAAAGTTCATAATGATCAGGATAAAACTTGAGGTCTAAAAGAGTTATTAGGGGAAGTGAATTCACCCAGTCTAAGGAAGCCATAAAAAGACAGGATAAAATCACTAGAAAGGAGAGATTTTAAATGGGTGGAAAAAGAGCTGGAGGAAAGGGCTGTGATAAGGGTTTTTAAAAGGGGAAGTGTAACAGGTCTCCAAGAGTCAGAATGAGGAGTGCTATGTTTAGCGATACCTTTAAAAAGGAGTTTGATATCATGGTTTGAGAAAAGGCTCAAAGTAGGAGGAATATTGTTTTGAAAAGAAATTGATGCCTGCTACTAAGCTCCTAATATGGGGGAGTTTAAAATGACGATATTCAAAACAAAAGGTTATAAAGGGTAGTACAGTTTGAACTAGAACTGGGTAAAGGGGAGTGTTATGAGAAAGACAGAATTTTGCGAAGGTTTGCCAAGCAAAGGAATAGGATCTAAAAGTGGAGGGAGCTAAACCTGATTTGCAATAATAGTGTGCCGATTTGAGAAGAGAATGAAGAGATGGGTTTAATCCAGCTTTAGATCTTCGAAGGAAGGAATAGGAGTGGGCTTAATGTTGGCTGTTGGGCAGAGATTGTGGAAGACCTGAAACTTAGAGCGAGAGAGAGCGTCGGCGACTGAGTAATAGTAGCCTGGAACATGACCGGCAGAGATGATGAAGTTATGAGTGACAGATAGCCAAGTAATACGATGAAGATAGGGCATGATGGCTTTAGAGGCAGAATGGCCTTTATTTATTGCTTCGACCATGGTTGCATTGTCACAGGGAGCACCAATGCGTTTCCTTTTCCAAAGATGGCCCCAAACGCAGCAAGCTATGGAAATGGGAATGATTTCATAAAACGCTGAAGATTCTGATTGGGGAAGAAGGGAGGCCATACCCCTGTAAACCATTCTCCTTGGAAGAACCCCCCAAAACCCACGGACAGGGCTGCGTCAGTGAAAAATTGAAATGAATCGGACAATTGAATAATGTCGTCATAAAATAAAGAGATTCTGTTCCAGTTCTGAAGGAGACTGGACCAGAAAGCTAAATCTCAATGACAGCCGTGGTCTAAAGTAACAGGGTCTAGCAGAGAAGGTACGGAGTGGGCGAGATCCAGCAGGCGGGAGATGAAAGAGCGACCTTGAGAATAATGTGGATTGCAAAGTTAAGGTGACCTAAAAGAGATAGGAGTTGGCGCTTGGAAATGACTGAAAGGGAGATGAAGGACTGAGAAACTTCGCGAATGCGGGACAATTTATCCTCGGGCAGTGAAGCAATCATGGCTTCGAAATCGAGGAGGATGCCGAGGAACTCAAGTTAATTAGCTGGACCTAAAGTCTTTTCTGCGGACAAAGGAACGGCGACTCGTTGAAACAGCTGAACAAGCTTTGAGAGGGAGGGGCCGGGGGAGGGGAAGGGGGGATCGATGAGGAGAAAGTCGTCGAGGAGGAGAAGGACGGAAGGGAGTCTAACGATGTTGAGAAGAATCCAGCAAAGTGCTTCGGACAGTTTGTTGAAAAAGACAGGGGCTGCTTCTACAATCGAAGGTAAGACTCACAGCGAAATAAAATCGGTGATCCCATTTGACACCTAGAAGGTGCCACTGAGAGGGGTGGACCGGCATGATTTTGAAGGGATCAGTAATGTCGGCCTTGGCGAGCCAGGCGCCGCGCCCAGCTGATTTAATGAGCTTGATGGCGTGGTCGACCATGGCATAACAAAGGGAAAAGGGGGGTTGGGAATGATGGAGTTAATACTAAGGTGGGGGCCAGAGTGGGGGGCTGAAAGGTCGATGATAAGGCGCTTTTTTCCCAAATATTTCCTGGTAGATATCCCAATGGGACTGACTCGGAAAGAAGGAAAAGGGGGAAATTTAAATGGACCTATCATGTATTTTTTTGAGACTTCTTTAAGAAGAAGCTGGGCCATGACCTGCGCAAAGCACTGATTGAAAATTAGGGCAGATAATCGTAGAATTGGGGGACGGAGGAACACATATGAAAAACCTTTGGGAGATGCCAGTAATAAGAAAATCGGAGAGAGATCGATCTGGATGGGATTGAGGGAAGTGAGCTAGTTCTGCAATGTTAACAGGGGTTGAGACGGAGGAACACATATGAAAAACCTTTGGGAGATGCCAGTAATAAGAAAATCGGAGAAAGATCGATCTGGATGGGATTGAAGGAAGAGAGCTAGTTCTGCAATGTTAACAGGGGTTGAGAGGTGGCTAAAAATTAGTTTTTGAAACCTCGACGGATTTTGGGGAGGGACGAACAGCGGGGACAAACGGACTTGGGATGAGTATCCTTGCAGAACATGGAGAAAAGAACATGAAGTATAAAAACAAGTACCTTCATTAAAGTTATTCCAGATGGGCGTATTATTGAAAATCTAGATTCTTCTGCCTCGGCGTCGTGAGCCAGTGGAGTTGGAATGTTGAGGAGCGGGGGACGGGTAGTATTACAGGAGGAAAAGGGGACAGAGGGACAGAGGGAGCTCTGATGGCCGACTGAGCCATAAGTAAAACATGCAATGGCCTGGGTGAGCATGATAAGAATCTCTGTGTCGAGGATGGACCAGTCCAAACGAACACCAGTCAGAACAAGTGTGGAAGCAGCTTTGGCAGAAAAAGATTTACGATACTGATAGAAGATGGAACGGCCATATTTGAGATGAAGGTCTGTGAGAGAGAGGTAAATGTCAAGTTCCACTTGACACTCCAGATAAACTGAACAGATGATATCTCTGAATATACTGAAAGCTGCCACAAATTCACCCAAAGATAAGTCTTTGGGCAGGCGTGGATCTGAGGATTTAAAAACTGCTGTGAGACCTTCTGAAGAAGCTACTCTGTGTTGAACTTCTGGGGATGGAAGGATTAGGGAAACCAGGTTGATGAGCTGGCCCTGAAGGATCTTGGAGCAGATTCTGGGTGAAATGTTAGCATGCATAGGTGTGTAAGCTCTGCCTGAATGAAAGAGGGCCGAAACAGAGTGTTCAAAAATGCATAGGCAAAAGAAAGGAAATAAGAAAGGAAATGGAAAAATACATCCCACCTAGAGAGGAGCCCGGCTGGGCTTTGGCGAGAGTAAATGTTGGTGGGAGGGGCTGAGGAGCAGTCTGAGCGACTGAAGGACCTGGAAAACAGGGGGCAGCTGACGTGGCAGTGTTGGCGGCAAACCCTTGGAGGTGGTAGGTAAGTAGCACATGCTAAAAGATTTATCTTACCATTTATATTTAGCGCTATTATTTTATTGGTTATCATGGCAAACAGTTATCTGCTGTACTTTTGGAATCATTTAAAATTACTTTACCTTAGCATGCAGCTTTACAGACATAGATAATTTTCTAAATGTCAATCCACATACCTTGACTTTGTTTATGAAGACATGGGTTGGCAAGAAAAAAACATTAACATACAACAACAAAGATCCCATGTTATGGGATTTTTAATAAAATGGGTTTTATTAACACCTTAGTCCAAAATCAGTCATTTTTCGCACTGCAACGCTCTAGATGATCTTGGAACTGCTCAAATGTGTAGTAGCAAGGAAAGCGTAGTATGTGAAAACAAGTAGATGAAGATGGATGGTCCGCCTGCACTATTTCCACTCGTATGTCCTCCATGGGCTTCTCCATGAAATGTCAATTACATTCAAAAGTACTTTATAAATCCCAAATGTAAATTAAATGTTGTTGTACCTGATTCTATACAGGTTTCTTCAAAAAGCCATTGTACATGTTGATGGCTGTGGGCAGGAAGGATCTCCTGTAGCGGTCTGTCTTACAGTTAATCCGAAGAAGCCTCTAACTGAACAAGTCTGTTTTATTAGCTTGTTGAGCTTTTTTAAGGCCCGGGCTCTGATGCTGCTACCCCAACAGATGATGGCAAAAGAGATCACACTCTCCACAACAGACATTTTTAGAGATTGTTGTGATTATGAATCTGAAAATAATATTTAATATTAATACTTTAATATTTTATCAAATAATATTTTGATCTGTTAAGGGTTGTCCTGTGAATACAAGCCCAGTAAGGCGATGGTATTAGGACAAAATACAAAGGTGTGAGCCAAGCTCTGACATCATTGAACAGCAAAACTCTCCACACACATGGAATGAATTCACACAATTTCTTAAAATACAAGAATTTATTAACAAAAATAAGTCAACTCAAAGTCAAACATATTTCAATCAACAAACTCTTTACCATCCTAAAACAATCCAACTAAACTACCAAGCAGAATTAAAGAATAGGGAAGACTAATGGGCTATGTTCAATATAAACAAGTTGATTAAAGATTATGGAAAACCATGACCAAAAGAGTGATGCAACATTACCATGCAATGTTTATGTTTGAGAACCAAGGATTATCTTGAAGAATCTGGAAATGAAATAAAGTTAGTCTTGGAACTAACTTAGGCAATAATCAGCATACCTTTAGACAACCATTCACAATGCAAGATCAGATAAAACATTATTTTAATAAAATAATGTTTTCAAGAATGATCTGCTGAATAAAACCAACCTTCTGGATGACTAATTCGCAATGGTGTCTCATTACCTGCCTTTATTTATTGGACTATTATTTAAAGAAATATTATTAAAGGAAATGGTCAAATATTTAAGGAAATATTTTGGAAAAGAGACAAATCTTTCTGGAGAAATGGGGCTTAATGGTGTTTACTTAGTTATCAAATTTAGTAAAATGATGTTAGGGACATATTATTTACTGGATTGAAAACTAAACCTTTCTTGGTAAAAATTATTTAGCAGGCAATCACGTGTTCTGACGTGTTAGCAGTTAAAGCTAACAAAAGAAGCTGATAGCTTCGCACCAGATTCAAACACACACCTTTAAAAATACCGTTAATAAAAGGGTTAAAATGCATAAGCGCGGACAGCGCGTTATGATCCATCTTCTGTGTTAAAATCGCCCATCAAGTAAAGTTTGTCTTAACTTTAAAAACACACAAACACAGAACACAAAACTGAGCACGTGTGCTGCAGATAGTCTGCTAGCACCAAGATAGCTGAGTTCAACACAAACAAAACCAAACTTCATAAAATGAAAAATGTTTAGATCATTTCAATCTAAATCCTTCTCTATTACTCTGCCCAAACCCTAACCTTGTTTTAATTGTATTGAGGAGTTGTCCGGACGACGACGACGTTTGAAGAAAGCTCCGTGAACAAAGGGTTAGCTTCCAGCTAACTTCCGCAGCTGTGGATGAAAGACAGCTCTTTCTGTCTGCCAACCAACTGCACATTACCATAACCACGGTGATGCGGGGCCGTTGTCCTTCCTTCAGACTCGGCTTGTAGAGACAGCGTCTCTACTGGGGACTTCTCTGGAACATAGTTTGCTTCTGCAGGCCTCAGAGACGAAGTAAAGCAATACTTATACCTTAATTTCCCGTTCATGAATGAATCTGTTGGATACACAGACAGTGATTCACTCGTACTTAACTTGTGTATATGATCGCGTAATCTTATGACACCCTTGGATCCAATTTGAAGAGTTTATGTCTTTTTGCCAGCAAAGAGACATTAGCGCGCTGTTTCCCCTCCTGTCCCGATGATCACCGGCATGGAAGAGAAAGAGAAGTGGGGGTTTTATGTGGACAGTGGCATCATGTGAAGTTCGCTGTTACCCCGTTTCCTGGCTGTGCTGGAAGTAGGTTAATGCAATTTATTTTGAAAGTTCCAGGAAAGTCTGTACTGGCCATTCACGTTGTACCCATGGCTGTGGTCCCAACAAGATGTATGAGTTCTTTGGATTTGCATAAAACATTTCCAACATTTAGTTTTCTCTGGTAGAGCAGCTGAAAAATTGTTAAAACTAGAAGAGTAGCGGAGAGTAAGGTTTGATTATATATATATATATATATATATATTATATATATATATATAGTATATTTTATATTTATATATTTGCCACAAACGTATTGGGGCATTGTGTCTGTAGCTTAGCAACAACTGAGCTAATGACACATGCAGTATTGGCGACAAACAGAAACGTAAAACTGTTGCCAAACAATAATATGGACAAAACCTTACTGCTAACAGTTCAATATCTGGGTTACAGAGATGACTCTTTAAAGTAACGTCCTGGATTACACTATCTGTTGTTCACAAGCACTGCTAATGCACCTCATTTGCATTTGCCACTCCTCTTTAAATTTCTCTGGTTGTATGGTCAGGAAGCCTGACAGAGAGATGCCGGAGTCAGGGATACGATCCTGCAGCCTTGAAACAGTGAAACATATAATACTGCATTCTTGATACTCTCTCTGGGTCCTTGTTAGGGCTTGGAGTTCCTATTATGTGTTTCACATTGCCCATCATAATCAATGGAAGCGATGGTTTGAACTTCCTCCTCTCTCTCTTCTCTTTGCTCCTGCTCTGTATTCAGGGTGCCTTCTTTTTGGGATATTAATCAGCTGCTTCCAGTTGTAAAAATAACAAACATTGGTGCCATGGTTATGCATCATAACAAATGTACAAATGTATCAGCAAAAATCACTTCAGCTGCACCAATAGAGGGGATATTGGGACCCCAGCCATGAAGTGAAACATGGGTTCCAACATTAAAGACTAGTATGAACTTTTCTGGAACTTTTAAAATAAATCGCATTAACCTACTTCCGCTCAGCCCAGGAAGAGGAGGAGGCAGATCTGGAATCTTTGACCCAAAGACACCTTTACCCCTCTGCTCGGTCTCATTCTGGCTGCTGACAGCAGCTAACGGAGGGACCAGAGCAGGTGCCAGCTGAAAGCCTGTGGGCGAGTAACGCTTCTACTTTGAAGAATCCTTGGATCCAAAAGTGACTACGATCACACCGATCGTATGCAACAAAGTTAAGTAATGATTTGCTGATTGAGTACCCAGCATTCCTTGATAAAAAAGGTGTAATGGAGTTTAAACGAAAATTCAACATGGAAGACTTACCACCCCGCCACGTCCAATCACTCGTCACTGGCTGCACCAATCAACGGCAGGTCCGCACTTCTCCTCGGCCAATCATCTCCCATGGCATCACTTTTAAAGACCTTCTGCATGGAAGACACCGCTCTTCTGCTGAGCTTCGATCAGCATGTCTGATTATGAATCTGACGATCCTGCTGGTTCCTCACAAGACCTCATATCGGGTCCTTGCCCTCCTGCTTATGCTAGAAGAAGCACCCGTCTAGCTTCACAGCTCGTTACTCCCTCTCCTTCCTCCCAGCTCAGGGCTAGCGGAATAAAACCCGGGTCCGACCAAGATGCTTCTCAGCTCGCTGATTTTCTTTCCCACGACTCCCCTCTGCTTCCACCTCCTCCGGCTCATTTTGCATCTGGTTTCATACCGTCGCTTAGTCTGGGGGTTCTTTTGCTTTATGTTGAGAGCATGGGAAATCTCCAACACGGACTTAAAATGCTGTGCAAATCTGTCAAGATCATATTTTCTCCTCTGAGATGCGCGTCTTGTATTCACGTAAGCTGCTTCTATCGGTGAAGCATGTTATCTTTCAAAACCAATCACATATATATATAGAATATCGATGATGTATTACAGATAATTCCAGTTCCCACGGTCCCTGAATGCAACAGCTGGGAATATGTTGTTCAGCCGCTGTGTTGAGCTGTCAGTCATGATTCCACATCCCCGTGATCTGAGGCCCTGCCTCCCACGCCAAAACAGGGCCAAAAGTTTGAGGCGGAAAAGAAAATCTGCAAGTTCGAAAAAAAAACTTGGATCTGAAAAGTAGTTTTGAACTTTTTTTCCAGTTTCACATCTGTTTTTTTTTTCAGTTGCAAAACTTTTTTTCAGTTATCACAATCTTTCACAATAATTTTTCAGGTTCAAATGTTTTTCTTTCGAACAAACTTTTATTTTTCAGGTTCAAATTTTTTTCTTTTGAACAAACTTTTATTTTTCAGGTTCAAATTTTTTTCGTTTGAACAAACTTTATGGCCCCAATTTAGCTCCATATCACAGCAGTCTTTAAATCCTCCGACCCCCGCCTCTCAAAAGATCTCTTTTGAAAAATTTGTGGCAGCTTTCTGCATTTTTAGGGACATTATTTGTTCTGTATTCCCAGATAGAAGAATCAAGCTGGACATATACTTAGCCCTCATCACATATCTGCACCTTCACACTAGAACTCCCAGGGCGGTCAATTTGACGGTTTCGAATGTTTGACATGCCATAACTCTGGTTTATTAAAACTCTTATCTTCCTGGCATCCTGACTTTTTCTAAACCTGTGTCTTGTGTATTCCTATGTCTCTATTTAAAAAAAATAAAGTAAATAAAAGATCTAAGTTTTTCTACCTCTAACTACCACAGCCGCTTTTTGACGGCCCTATTACTTAGATTTTTTTTCCCGCGGCTGAGTATACGTGCGAGCGTTGCCTGGCAACTGTCACTCTAGAAAGCTGTCTGAGAAGGAGATCGCTAGCATCCTACAAATGGCTTCCAGACGGAGATTTTATGCTTAAGAGGCATTGAAATTGCTTCAAAAATTAGATGAGTGGCTGCAATCAATTCATGGATCCTGTACAGAAAATGCCTCCATGAAAATATTCCACGACGAGATTTTATCGAATGAACTTCGCTCCAGTTACATGCGCACCAAAAAGCAACCACTGCCATGTGAGCCGGCACCTGTTGAAGGCCTGCTTGTTTTGGAAAGGAGATGGCAGTGCCAGGTACGCAAAAGTTGCTCCAAAAACCACTCTAAAGATGTTTGCTGTCTGTGCAAAAAGGCAGTGTGTGGACAATGCACTGGAAGTGTGACTGTCACATCCAAAAACTGTATATAGATTTCCATTTCTCACCTTAATTTTTTCATGTTGTACATAGTTTTTAATAGTTCTTTCGTTTCCACTATTGTCTCATTATTATTGTTATTATTATTATTATTATTATTATTATATACCAGTTTATAGTTCTTGTTATTGTACAGTTTGAAATGAATGATTGAAACATATTTATTAAATTTACTGGAATGTAATTTATTCAGCTCATATCAAATTTATCTATTAGGCTATAATATTTCTGTAAATAGTGATATAATAATAACCGATAATACAAGCCGTTTTTGTTTAAATGTTTGTAAAAATATGAATTATTGTATTTATTTGTTGTGTGTTCTTAAATGTTTGCCATAAAAGGTCTAATAAAAATGAATGATCCTCCAAATAATTACTAAAGCTTTTTCTTTTTATTTACCCGCTATTTACTCTGTGTTATTTTTCAATACTATTTATAAATAATAATAAAACATAATACGTTTTTGATCAATCCTTGTCAAAACCATCATATATATATTATAGCGTGCAAGAAAACCTTTAGTATTCTGGACAATGGAATGCGATGACGTCATCACCGCCCACGCGTTCAGAATGAGTTCTAGTAGTGTTAGAATTCCAGGAGTCCTAGTGTTAAATACGGACGATCTCTCTTCTATCAATACCATAAAACCTTTTCTGCTAAAGCCGCTTCCATCCTGGCTCAGTCAGGAACTTGCGAGACTGGTCCGTGCTTGACACGGACATCCTAATCATGCTCACACAAGCTTCCTCATGCTTCTCCTGCGGCACAATCGGCCATCAAAGCTCTCTCTGCCCTACACTCCTGTTGTCCTCCGACTCAGCTACTCATCCTCTTCCTTCCCCTTCCTCATCTTTTCAAGGCCATGATTGCAAAGGGAGAAAAATCAAGGTTTTCAATAATTCTCCTATTTGCAATAACTTCAATTAAGGTGTTTGTTCGTTCCAATCATGCTCTTTTCTTCATATTTGCAGCTTGTGCAAAGACGCCCACCCAAAGTCCCTTTGCCCCCGCCGTTCATCCCTCAGCAGGACTCGTCGTGGTTCCAGGCATTAATTTCTCATTACCTTTCCACTCATGTCATTATTCCCGAATTAGCTGCCCTCCTTCAGTCCCACCCAGACCGTCCTTTTGTCAATTTCCTCATCACCGGTCTCTCCCAAGGCTTTTTCATTGGTGTCCCTCTCCTCCCCACTTCCATTCAGTCAATTCAGTTTATTTATATAGCGCCAATTCACAACACATGTCGTCTCAAGGCACTTCACAAAAGTCAGGTACATACATTCCAATTAGTCCTAACCATTGAACAGTGCAGTCAGATTCAGTTATTTATTCAAACTGGATAAAAAGTTTTTCTAGCTAAGGAGACCCAACAGATTGCATCGAGTCAGAGATTTGTAGCAGCACCTCCTCCCAGATGAGCATGTAGAGACAGTGGACAGTCACTGGCGTTGACTTTGCAGCATTCCCTCATACTGAGAATGCATGTAGCGACAGTGGAGAGGAAAAGCTCCCTTTTAACAGGAAGAAACCTCCAGCAGAACCAGGCTCAGTGTGAGCGGCCATCTGCCACGACCGACTGGGGGTTAGAGAGAACAGAGCAGAGACACAAAGAGAACAAAGAAGCACTGATCCAGGAGTCCTTCCTATAGGAAGGAAAAGTAAATGTTAATGGATGTAGCTCCTTCAGTCGTTTCACCTAGAAAGAAAGAACAGATAAACTCTGAGCCAGTTTTCAAGGTTTGAGTCTGAAAGAGAGCACATAGAGTTAGTCACAGCAAAAGCTCGGTCAATTGCCATGTCTAGGAGAGAGAAAGGGTTAAACACTGAAACACAGGGCCAAGTGGATCATCTGTAGAAGGTGAGCATTAAGTTGTTGACAGCAGAAGCTTGGACGATGCCCCTCTCCAGAAAGGTGTTACAGGTAGACACAGAGTCAGGCCAGGTGTAGCTTCTAGGAAGAGAAAAGAGAGAGAACAAAGTTAAAAGCTGAAATAACAGCAAATAATGCAAAATTGTAGAGCAGTGTGAGAATGTAGCGAAGAGGGTGAGAGGGGTCATTATGTTCTCCAGCAGCCTAAGCCTATAGCATCATAACTACAGAGATAGCTCAGGACAACTTAAGCCACTCTAACTATGAGCTTTAGCAAAAAGGAACGTTTTAAGCCTAGACTTAAAAGTAGACAGTTTGTCCATCTAGAGCCCACTGATGGCCATTGTTATACTAAAAACCACAATGATTGGGATACCGCTCTCTTTCAGATTGATTATAATCATTGGAAAAGAGAGGGGGTCATACAGGTAGCAGAAATGGAGGGTGTGTTTGCACCTCAACCATAACTGAGCCGGTTTAGGCTAATCCTGACTCCCCCTTACTCGATCCAACAGGGAGGAAAGAAGACGGAGGTAAAAATAAGGAACATAGCTCAGGATAACCTAAGCCACTCTAAGCTTTATCAAAAA
This sequence comes from Crenichthys baileyi, assembly GCA_036173005.1. Taxonomy (NCBI): domain Eukaryota; kingdom Metazoa; phylum Chordata; class Actinopteri; order Cyprinodontiformes; family Goodeidae; genus Crenichthys; species Crenichthys baileyi. Next base: position 31,483 of record JAHHUM010001552.1, read on the forward strand.
GGAAAGTTTTAAGCCTAGCCTTAAAAGTAGACAGGGTGTCCGCCTCACGGACTAAAACTGGGAGCTGGTTCCACAGGAGAGGAGCCTGATAAATAAAGGATCTGCCTCCCATTCTACTTCTAGAGACTCTAGGAACCACCAGTAAACCTGCAGTCTGAGAACAAAGTACTCTGTTAGGAACGTATGGAACAATCAGATCTCTGATGTATGATGGAGCTAGATCATTAAGGGCTTTATATGTGAGAAGGAGAATTTTAAATTCTATTCTGGATTTAACAGGGAGCCAATGAAGGGAAGCTAAAGCAGGGGAAATATGATCTCTCTTTTTAATTTTCATCAGAACTCTTGCTGCAGCATTTTGAATCAGCTGAAGGCTTTTAATTGCATTTTGTGGACATCTTGATAGTAAAGAATTACAATAGTCCAGCCTTGAAGTAACAAATGCATGGACTAGTTTTTCAGCATCTCTTCTGGACAGGATATTTCTAATTTTGGCAATGTTCCGGAGATGAAAGAAGGCAATCCTAGAAACCTGTTTAATATGGGATTTAAATTACATATCCGGGTCAAAAATAACACCAAGGTTTTTTACTTTATTACCAGAGGTCAATTTAATGCCATCCAGGTTAAGTGATTGACTAAGCAGTTTCTTTTTTAAAGACTCCGGTCCAAAAACGACAACTTCTGTCTTGTCTGAATTTAGAAGCAGAAAATTTAAGGTCATCCAAGTTTTTATGTCTTCAAGACATGCTTGTAGTCTATCTAACTGGTTGGGCTCATCAGGATTTATGGATAAGTAAAGCTGAGTATCATCAGCGTAACAGTGAAAATTTATGCTATGCTGCCGGATAATTTTACTTATTAGAAGCATATATATAGTAAAGAGAATTGGCCCAAGTACTGAACCCTGTGGTACTCCACAATTAACCCTGGAGTTTAAAGATGATTTATCATTGACATGAACAAACTGGAATCTGTCAGACAAATAAGATTTAAACCAGCCTAGTGCTGTTCCCCTGATCCCTACAGCATATTCCAGCCTTTCTAAGAGAATATTGTGATCGACTGTATCAAATGCAGCACTGAGATCTAACATTTTCCTCATTTATTTGCACAAACTTGCAGTCAGCTCTCCGTGTGACAGAAGTTGTAGGTCAGCTTCTTAAAAAAGAGATTTTCAAAGGCTATATGATAGGTCATTTTAAATCCCCTCCTTTCCCTTTCTTCCACATTAGCCCCTTAGGAGTAGCTACCAGAAAGTATTCAGGAAAAAAGTGCCTTATTATCGATCTTTCAGCTCCTCACTCCAGTCCTCAGTTCAGTATTAATTCCATTATTCCCAAGCCCCCATTTTCCTTGTATTATGCTACAGTAGATCACGCCATATCGCTTATTAAAACTGCAGGGCGTGGAGCCTGGCTTGCTAAAGCAGACATTAAAAATCATCCCGGTGCACCCTTCTCAATGGCACCTCCTCGGCGTCAAATGGGACTGCCGTTTCTTTTTTGCAGTCAGACTCACTTTCGGCTGCAGGAGTAGCCCCTGCCTCTTCAACAAGCTGTCTGATGCTCTCTGTTGGCTTCTCCTAAATGTTTGCAAACTCCCTTTCGTTCTCTATCTGCTAGATGACTTTCTTCTAATCGATCCCCCCTCCCCTCACCCCAGCCCCTCTCTCCCAAAGCTGATTCAGTTATTTCAGCAAGTCGGGGTTCCCCTGTCTGAAGAGAAAACAGCAGGTCCAGCCAAGAAGCTCGAGTTCCTAGGCATCTCCCTAGATTCAGCCGCCATGGTAGCTTCTCTGCCAGAAGATAAGCTGTCCCACATTAGCAAAGTTTCTCAGTCCTTTCTCTCCTCCCCAGTCATCTCCAAGCATCAACAACTGTCCCTCCTGGGTCATCTGAATTTTGCAATACACATAATTCCCCAAGGTCGCTCCTTTATTTCTCGCCTTTTGGATATGGCTAATTCCGTCCCCTCTCTGCTCGATTCGGTTTCTTTAGATGATTGTTGCCGCTCTGACCTGTCTCTCTGGTCCTCTCTCCTGCAGAACTGGAACGGTATCTCTTTCTTTTACGTTGACGTCGTCACGCCAGCAGATTCCATTCAGTTTTTCATGGACGCAGCTCCTTCTGTGGGTTTTGGGGGATTTCTTCAGGGTGCATGTTTTGCTGGCATCTGCCCACATTCTTTTCCCCAATCCGAATCATCAGCCTTTTACGAAATAATCCCCATCCCCTGCGTCTGGGGCAACCCATGGAAAAGACAACGCATAGCCGCTTTATGCGACAACACAGCAGTACTCGAAGTAATTAATAGAGGCCGCTCCTCTTCTAAGTCCATCATGCCCTTCATGCGCCGCATCATCTGGCAAGCCGTGACTCAAAATTTTATCATTACTGCCCGCCATATTCCCGGTCATCATAACTCACTTACTGATGCTCTTTCTCGTTCAAAATTCCAGGTCTCCCATCGTCTCTGCCCTTCAGCCAATGTTCATCCAACACAGATACCACCTCTCAAAGACTTGATACTCAACTAAACTCATCCCTCATGCCTTTACTCCAATCAGCCAATTATTATTGCAATTCAGGCTTAGCTCCTTCCACTCTCAGGTCTTATTCCTTTTCTTGGCAAACTTTTTCAAAATTTTGCCTCGCTCATAATACTCCTCTTTACCCTGTTCGCATTCCTACAGTCTAAGCATTTATTATTTATTGCTTTGATGTCCGGCATTTCAAACTCCCTTACATCAAGAGTTTATTAGCCAGCATAAATTTCTTTTCAAAAGGCCATTTCTTCAAACCCACTCCAAGCCTTTTCTCAAATCATTCCATCAAACTTTTACTCAAAGGTCTAAAAAATCATAGCATTCCTCAACCAGATTTCAGGAGACCTATCACTCTTTCCATATCACTCTTTCCTCTAAGTGCTCTGTTCAGGCCCCTTTTCATCCTACCTAAAATTTCTTCTCTCCAGCGCCTGGCTTTTAGCCTTTTATGGCTTCTTCAGAATAGGGGAATTTACTACCCCATCAAGCTCATTCGATCCTGCTAGAGACCTAACTATTTCTGATCTAAAGTTCTATCCCGATCATTTTAAAATTGATCTTAAACATTCCAAAGGAAAAGGTCCTTGCTTCATCTTCATTGCTCGTTTAAACTGTCCATTCAGCCCTTTTTATGCCATGTTTAAATTTGTAGTATTATTTGTATGGTTCTTATTTAAAATAATATTTCCTTGAATATTATTTTAATATTTCCTTAATAATATTTACTTAAATATTATTGTATTAAATACAGGCAGCTAATTAAAAACCATTCAGAATTAGTCATCCAAAAGGTTGTTTTATTCAGCAAATCATTCTGATGTTACACTGTGGATGGTGGTTTGAAGGTTATTGTCTAGGTTCCAAGACTAATTTAACTTCATTTCCAGATTTTTCAAGTTAATCCTTTTTTCTCAGACAGAAATAACATTAAATGGGAATGTTGCATCGCTTGATTTGCCATGGTTGTTGACCATCTTCAATTCACTTCATATTGTATATAGTTGGTCTTCCTTATTCTTTCATTTTGCTTGGTAGTTTAGTTAGATTGTTCTACTATGGTAAAGACTTTATTGACTGAAATATGTTTGACTTTGAGTTGACTTCTTTTTGTTAATAAATTCTTGTATCTTAAGAAATTGTGTGAATTTATTCCATGTATGTGCAGAGTTTTGCTGTTCAGTAATGTCAGAGATTGACCCACCCCTTTCACTATTGTCCCAATACCACCGCCCTATTGGGCTTGTATTCAATGGACAACACTTAACAGACCGAATTATTATTTAATAAAATATTAAATAGTATATTCATAATAATAATCACAAAAGGGATCAGTCCAAAAAACAAAACAAACTTCATCCACAAAAAGGAGGAATTTGAGTTTTAAAAATAAGACAGCGGATGAAAAACAATAGAGCTACTCCAACATGCTGACACCCTGAGCAGCGCAATTCTAGAAAATATACCATTACCACATTATACAACATTTGTATTTGATTTTGTTTCTGTCTCTCAGATTAAGTGCACTGCAGTTATTGAAATTGTGTAAACAAAACAATATATCGAAATGTGGCCATAAAACCAACAAAACTGTATGCAACATCATCTATAACAATCACAAAGAGACTTTTAAAGACAAATAGTGGAGTATGTGTTGATCATTTACCTATGAGCAAATTAAAGGCATTTTTTATTTTAACTCGTTTACCAATTGTCTGTTTGGGCTAGCATTTTAGTGACTTACCTTTCTTCAGACGAATTCACATTAAGTCTCATCTTCTCAGAAGCAAACTTGTCCACACAGATTGGACACAAATCCTGTGCAACAAGACAAAATGTAACAATAAATGAAATTGAAATTAGACATAAGATTCTTTTTGTTAGATAAGCCACATCTGATTTATTAGCACGTCCAATGAAACAAAACATGAGGACTATTGCATTTTACAGAGATAAATTATTTGCATATTGTGCCACTAAAGATTTTAGTTAACTTACCATGCCCATGCAAATGACATCTTCTTCCAGGTCTTCTTTTTCTTCAGCATCAGGTCTCATATCCTTAACAAAGAATTGTGAAGTGGTTAGGTGGGCATATGTCAATGGATTACTTAATCGAAAATGTTGAATGTTGTGAGATATTCCTCAAATTATAATCTAAGATAGACTTCTCAGAAATGGAGAAGTTAACTTGTGACATCAGCTCTTAATAACACACAAGTAGGGTGCAGAAAGGAAAATGTCCAATCAAAGAACAACAAAGTAAATGTGCAAAAACAAGTAGAAATAATAGAATAAAATAAAATAATGTATGTACAATAAGTAGTGGAGGTGATTGTGCTAAAGTGACTGCACTGAGGGTGTCTCAGTCAGTCACTGAAGGAGCTGCTCAGCTCCTCTACTGTATGGTGCAGTGGGTGAGAGGTTATGCCCTTGATGGATGTGAGCTTGGCTAACATCCTCCTCTCACCCGCTACCTATACAGAGTCAAGTAGGCATCCCAGGACAGAGCTGGCATTTGTAATCAGCTTGTTCAGTCTCTTCCTGTCCCACTTTGTGCTGCCTGGGGCCCAGCAGATGACAACGTAGAGGATGGCAGAGGCTACCACAGAGTCATAAAAAGTCCTGAGCTAAGGCCTGCACACTGCAAAGGACCTCAGTCTCCTAAGAAGATGGAAGTGACTCTGGCCCTTCTTGTACTGGGCGTTGTTATTATGGGACCAGTCCAATTTATAGGTGAACACCCAGGTACTTAAAACTGTCCACTGACTCAATGTCCTCCCCCTGGACATTTACTAGTTAGTGAGTTGGTGTCCTTCTCCTGAAGTCTATCACCATATCCTTTGTCTTACTGGTGTTCAAGTACCGGTGGTTGCGCTCACACCAGTCCACAAAGTCCCGATGATCGCCCCCCGGTACTCTAGCTCGTTCTCCATCGTCAGGGGAACTTGTGGAGATGACAGCTGTCCCTTGGGTTGTAGGTGAAGTCCACGGTGTAAAAGGTAAAAAAGAAATGGTGAAGGGACAGAACCCCTGTGGGGCCCCGGGCTGCAAACTACCACCTCTGATTCACAGCTGCGCAGTCTCACGTACTGCGGCCGGTCTGTGAGGTAATCAGTGGTCCAGGCAGCAAAGGTGTCCATCCACTCCCACATCTTCCAGCTTCCCTCCAGTATGTGGGGGAGAGGGGGGAGGAGGGGGGGGGGGGGGGGGGGGGGGGGGGGGGGGGGGGGTGGACGTTTTTTGTATTAGAAACATAGATACAAATGTTAAGGCTTTACACATTTTAGGTAATCTGCTTTCTTTTAAAATGATAAAACATCACCACTTATATGGTCATTATCACATTGGCAGAATTCAATGTGAAAAGGGAGCAAAAGAAGAGGAACTGACGTGTTACAGGTCATGCAGTTATTTTTTGGCATATTTTGAAAATCTGGTGCATCATATGGTAGGGGTGTCTATCTTTTCTTGTAAGAGAACAATATAGATGGTATTCATTCCATTTCCTGAGGAAGCCTTTAATATTTTTAACGTGTAACCCATGGAAGCCTGAGGCAGTGTTGTGGTTTTTCTTTGACCACTGCCTCTTTCGAAAGAAAAATATTGTCAGGGTCTGTGCTTTGTGTGTTTTGTTGGTGTTTTACTGTGCTCAGCCCCTAGATGGCGTGGAACCTGGAGGAGAGGTAGGCAGGTGTTCTCTATTTCCCTGATGAACTGCAGAGGACTATTTAAGGAGGAGGCTGTCAGCAACTCAGTGCCAGAGTGTTGCCTTTAGTGGTACTACTCAGCCACTTTGCCTTTGTCCTGATCTTGCTTGGAAAAACCTTGTGACTTTGTATTTTGTTTCCTGCAGGTTTACCTTGAACCAGACCTTGCCTAGCAAAGAACCTTGCCAGGATTATCGTTTACTGGAAGGAAGCAATCAAGCTCCATGAACAGAGACTCCAATCTCTCATTACTTCGTTGGATCACACCAGCTGGCAGCCTCCTGATTCCCTCGCTCATCGGATCTCCATCTGCGAACCCTCTCCATCCTCCTCCATCCACCGAGCCATCTGCAGTACTACTTGGACTAACTAATCCTCCTGGCATACAAGACTCACCAAACCTAGCCTCACGGGTAAACTTCCACTTGGTCTCTCTACCCTCCTCTGGCGGATTCCTCCACCCTCTCCAGTAAGACTGGATTGCTCTCTGCATGTGGGTCAATTCCGTAAAATACAAAATGAAAAATATTTTATTTACAACACAAAATGAGGTTTAGAAATCATGATCAAAAGCTAAAAAAAACGGAGAAAATTAGTTTTGGATTAATATTTCAGGACTTAGAATGTAGAGTCATAATCTTACCTGTGGCTTTTACAAGAGGCCAACCACCATGTAATGCTCATACTTCTGGGTATTCTTTAAGTACTACCCTTGTTATCTGAAAATAAATAAGCCACCATTAAAATGTATAATACAATATTATATGCATGTAAATGTATGACTGTAAATGTATGAAAGATTTTTGTGAACTGATACTGATTTTAAAGTCAAATTATACATGGATACATACATGAATTTCAAAATCTTTAGAAATTATTGATGCATTTCAATTGTTTAAGCCTTGTAGGCCACAACTTGCATGAGTACACAGTATGAATCTTTAGTATATTGAATCACAATCCCTATTGCCTCTAATATTTCGGGTGTCATTTGTTAAACCTCTGATTGGCAATGAAACATTTGGCCAGTCAGATTGACTTTTAATGTCTTTCTCAGTCAACAATGCCTTTAAAACATTTAACAACAATATTGCAATTTCATGTTTTGCAATTATTGTGCAGCCCTAGAAGATAGATTTAGAATACACATTCCAAATAAACAATGATATAGTATGTCTAGGTGCAGCACTATGTGGACTGACATCATCTAGCATTCTTGAAAGATAGTTGGAAACAGTTGCACTTGCTTGTATTACATAAAGTAGTTTACATTAGATTACAATAGGCTTTCATTTGGCTAATTTGTGGCGATTAGAACATATTTATTCTCTGGCATTATGCAAACACAGTATGCCAATCTAATCATACACACTTGTATTACTAAATATTTCGCCCTCAGACTAAATACATGCAATTATTTCACAGCTGTAAAAGTGTGCCACAATTACGATAATTTAAAAACAAAACACACACACCTCTGTGTCAGCATCATCTGTGATGTTCACAGTTCTTCCTACTAAACCTGTTTGCAAAAGCACAGTTTCATTTCTTGGAGTCCTGTTTGTGTTTTCTTGAAGGAGGCTTAACTGCAGCCATAACAATCGTGGCAATGCTGCTCTTGGGGGTTCAGGCACTTTTCTTTTAAAATGTGCTTTGTTTCTCCTGAATATCGCTGGGGAAATCTTGAAACATGAGTAGAAAAAGTTATTTAAAAGAGCAACTGGTAAATTGGTAAATAAATTAGAAAATTATGTTGTTTTGGGGGCAACATGTCCCCAGTATGCTGATGTGCCCCTGGGCAAGGCACTTTACCGCAAGTTGCCTACCAATCTGCAGATTGGTGTATGAATGTAAGTGTCAATAAGCTGTAGTGACACTTTGAGTGGTCAGATAACTGGAAAAGTGCTAAATTCAGTCCATTTATATTAGCCTTTCTCTGTACTTAAGACATTCTAGCTGAACTACACCAAAAGCTACACTGCCTGGCTAAAAATAAAAGTTGCCACCACAAAAAAAAAGGTCACACTGTAGTATTTCGTTGGACCACCTTTAGCTTTGATTATGGCACTCATTCACTGTGTCACTGTTTCGATTTATTTCCACCCAGTGTTGCATTACTTTCACCAAAATCTTGCATTGATGATAGTAAAGTCACAAAGCCTTCTCCAGCACATCCCAAAGATTCTGAAGCTGACCTCATTCTTTGAACACATACTGTTGCTGAGCACAGACCTGACCAACTGCAGCAACCCCAGACCATAGCACTGCCCCGACAGGCTTGTACAGTAGGCACTAGGCATGATGGGTGCATCACTTCACCTGCCTATCTTCTTACCCTGATATGCCCATCACTCTGGAACAGGGTCAATCTGGACTCATCAGACCATATGACCTTTTTCCATTTCTCTAGATTCCAATCTTTATACTCCTTAGCAAATTGAAGCCTTTTTTACTGGTTAGCCTCATATATTAGTGGTTTTCTTAAGGCTACACAGCTGTTCAGTCCCAATCCCTTGAGTCCCTTTGCATTGTGTGTGTGGAAATGCTCTTACATTCACTATTAAACATAGCCTGGAGTTCTACTGTTGTTTTTCTTCGATTTGATTTCACCAAACATTTAAGTGAAAGCCGATCACAATCATTCAGGATATTTTTCCGGCCAGATTTCTTCCTCGAAGACGATGGGTCCCCACTATCCTTCCAGTTTTTAATAATCCGTTGGACAGTTCTTGACCCAAGTGTGGTAATTTCTGTAATCTCCTTAGATGTTTTCTCTGCTTGATGCATGCCAATGATTTGACCCTTCTGAAACAGACTGATCAAACTGGATCCAAGAGTGTCATATGATCACCGATCATATGCAGAAGTTGAGTATTGAATGAATTACTTTTTGTGTATCCAGTATTCATTCACAAACGGGGAACTAAGGTACCAGCATTGTTTGACTCTCTCTCCGAGCCCTGCAGACGCACACGGTGTTCGAGAAAAGTCCCCAGCAGAGACGCTGTCTCTAAAACCCGAGTGAAGCGGTTTTCCTTGCCTGAGAGAAGGACGACGAATAGCCGCATCACCGGTAACGTGCAGTTTGGCCGACCGACAGAGCGGGCCGCCCACCCACAGCTCCGTTAGGTTAGCCGAAGGCTAACTGCTTGTTGACTGTGGACGTTTCTTCAAACTTCGCCGCCCTGGACATCTTTTCCTCAACATGGTCAGAGGTTAGGTTTGGGCAGAATAAAAGTTAGGATGAAATGATCTAAACGTTTTTCATTTTATGAAGTTTGGTTTTGTTTGTGTGAAACTGCTATCTTAGTGCTAGGAGGCTATCTGCAGCACGTGATCAGCTTTGTGTTCTGTGTTTATGTGTTTTTAAAGTTAAGACAAACTTTATTTAAAGGGTGATTTTAAACACAGAAGGTTGCTCATAACGGCCGTCCGCGCTTATGCATTTTAACCCTTTATTGACCCTGGTATTTTAAAGGTATGTGTTTGATTCTGGTGCTAAACTAAACTATCGGCCTCCTTTGTTAGCTTAACTGCTAACAGCTTTAGAACACGTGTTCGCTACAGTATATTTAACAGGAAGGTTTAGTTTTCAAGTTAGTGAATAATAGTCTCTAAACATTAGTCTACTAAATCTGATAACTAAGTAAACACCATTAAGCCCCATTTCTCCAGAAATGTTTGGCTCTTTTCCAAATATTCCCTTAATAATATTTCTTCAAATATTATTTTAATAAATAAAGGCAACTAATTAGACACCATTGAGAAATTATTCATCCAGAAGGTTGGTTTTATTCAGCAGATCATTCTTGAAAGCATTATTTTGATAAAATAATGTTTTATCTGATCTTGCATTGTGAATGGTTGTGTAAAGGTATGCTGATTATTGCGTAAGTTAGTTCCAAGACTAACTTTATTTCATTTCCAGATTCTTCAAGATAATCCTTGGTTCTCAAACATAAACATTGTATGGTAATGTTGCATCACTCTTTTGGTCATGGTTTCAACCATCTTTAATCAACTTGTTTATATTGTACATAGCCCATTAGTCTTCGTTATTCTTTAATTCTGCTTGGTAGTTTAGTTGGATTATTTTAGCATAGTAAAGAGTTTTTTGATTGACGTATGTTTGACTTTGAGTTGACTTATTTTTGTTAATAAATTCTTGTATTTTAAGAAATTGTGTGAATTCATTCCATGTGTGTGGAGAGTTTTGCTGTTCAATAATGTCAGAGCTTGGCTCACACCTTTCAACTTTGTTCTAATACCATCGCCTTACTGGGCTGGTATTCACAGGACAACCCTTAACAGACCGAAATATTATTTGATAAAATATTAAAATATTAATATTAAATATTAAATAATATTGTCAGATTCATAATCACAAAACTGACATCTTTCGACCTGGTTGTTTAAGAAATGAGAAGCAACTCATTGCACCAGTTGGGGTTAAATAACTTGTTGCCAGATGAAACATAATCGCCCATGCAATAATAATCCAATGGGAGGCTCGTACCTAGTTGCTTAGTTAAATCCAAGTGGCGACTTTTATTTGGCCAGGCAGTGTATATCCTACTGGTGTGTTGTTTTAAGGGAGTTACACCATGCTCAAAAAGTGCACCATTTCTACAGCAAATATATGAAGCCAAAGGAAAAGGGAGAAAACAAAACTGGTGTTTCTGTGCAAGAGCACAGAACAGAAATTGACACAGTCTGCCCATTAGTTGACATCAATTAATCTTTCTGCTTTAACAGATCGTCAACATGTTCTAATCTTTCATAAACTAATACCCCAACTAATGGAAAGAATAATTTTTGTTGTTATGTTTGATCTTGTGATAACACCAAATAGGTGTAGCATTTGATATTCTTAATTATTTTTGAAGTAAGAAATGTATAGTATATTACAAGTCAGTCAGTCAGCAATTTTTAACTGCTTCTCCAATAGTAGTAAGCAGGGAACCTGGTGCCTATCTCCAGCAGTCTATGGGCGGAAGGAGGGGTACACCCTGGACAGGTCGCCACTCCATCGCAGGGCAACCAATTTACCTAACAGTCATGTTTTTGGACTGTGGGAGGAATGTTACAAGTTCCAAAGACAAATAATTTTAAAGTTGAAATTAATTATGCTGATATGTTGACAAACAAAATTTTGATTTGGGGCTTCAAGGTCCTATTCATATCTTTGCATCTCCTGTTGAACAGTGTTTTGTCTAACACACGGTATGGGGAGGACAGGAAAATTTGTACTGACCTCCAAGGGCTGGCTTGTTCCTGGCCTCTCCACACATTTCTGTCACCAACTCTCCATAGTTGTTGACAGGCTTAACAGAGAAATAGCTAATCTAACTGTTATTACATCTAGCTATAAATACTATGTATTGAATAAAAATTACAACATTGGTTTCCAGACTTGGGGCCAGCCAAGTCCATTAAGAACCATCTGCAATGGTATCTTTCCAACTTTACAAAATTTTTACATTTCTAAATATTACTTGTAGCCTTTTTCAGTTTTCCATATTTGTATCCTTAGGCATGTTTTGCATTTCCTCAAAATAATTTTTGTTGGATTTCATTTTTTCTCAATAATTATTTACTAGAAACACTTACTTGGTTAAAACCAAGTTGTCCTTAAAGAGGAAAACAATCAGAATCAGAATCAGAATCGGAATCAGCATTATTGCCAAGTTTGTACATACAAACAAGGAATTTGACTCCGGTACACTTTGCTCTTTGGTTTTCGTTTATGCATTACAGAATAGAATATACATATTTACAATGTACAAATATACACACATATATATATATATAATAAAATAAGAAGGTGCATTTGCAACATCTGTATGCTGTTGTTTTGTACTCTATTAAATGTTCAACAGAGAAACAGCCTGGGGGAAGAAACTGTCTCTGTGGCGGCTGGTTTTAGTTAACAGCGCTCTGTAGCGTCGGGCTGAAGGCAGAACTCTAAATAGTTTATGTGCAGGGTGTGTGGGATCTGCAGAGATTTTAGCAGCTCTTTTCCTGACCCTAGACCTGTATAAGTCCTGGATGGAGGGAAGGTCAGCCCTGATTATTCTTTCAGGTCCTGATTATTCGTTGCGGTCTGGACCTGTCCTGTTTTGTGGATGAGCCAAACCACACTGAGATGGACGAAGATAGGACAGACTGAATGATGGCAGTGTAGAAGATGACCAGCAGCTCCTGTGGAAGGTTGTACTTCTTGAGTTGCCTCAGGAACGACTGTCTCTGCTGGGCCTTCTTCCGAACAGTGTCTATGTGTGAAGACCATCTCAGGTCCTCAGAGATGGTGGTTCCTAGGAATCTGAAGTGGTCCACAGCCGACACGGTGTTGTTGAGTATGCTGAGGGGGGTGTATGGGGGTGGTGTTTTTCGAAAGTCCACCACCATTTCCACAGTCTTGAGTGGGTTTAATTCCAGGCAGTTCTGACTACACCAGTGTATCAGGCGATCCACCTCCTGTCTGTATGCGGACTCATCACCGTCCTGGATCAGTCCAATGACAGTGGTGTCATCTGCAAACTTCAGGAGTTTCACGGACGAGTCCGCTGAGGTGCAGTCATTTGTGTACAGGGAGAAGAGGAGTGGGGATAGAACACACCCCTGGGGGGGCACCAGTACTTGTTGATCTGTTCGGGAGAAGATGCTCCCCAGTCTCACCTGCTGCTGTCGGTCTGTCAGGAAGCTGTTGATCCACTGACAGGTGGAGGCTGGGACGTTGAGCTGGGTGAGCTTCTGGTGGAGGATGTCTGGTATGATGGTGTTGAAGGCCGAGCTGAAGTCTACAAACAGGATCCTGGCGTAGGTCCCTGGGTGGTCTAGGTGTTGCAGGATGAAGTGTAGACCTAAGTTAACAGCATCATCTGCCGACCTGTTTGCTGGGTAAGCAAACTGCAGGGCGTCCAGTAGAGGGCCTGTGATGTCTTTCAGGTGCTTCAACACCAGCCGCTCGAAGGATTTCATGACCACAGACGTCAGGGCTACCGGTCTGTAGTCATTTAATCTTAGGATGGTGGGTTTCTTGGGCACTGGGACGATGGTAGATCGTTTGAGGCAGGAGGGGACCTCACACTTCTCCAGTGACTTGTTGAAAATCCGGGTGAAAATCGGAGCGAGTTGATTTGCACAGGCTTTCAGGCATGATGGGGAGACGTTATCAGGTCCTCCAGCTTTCTTTGTTTTTATGCGCTGAAAGAGCCTGTTTACATCATCCTCAGAAATCTTTAGTGCAGGCAGAGGATATGAAGGTAGGGGGTTGGTTGCTTTACTGGTCGAACTTGTTCATGAATGGGATGTGGAGGAGTTGGTTTGAGGTGTGAACGGCTTCCTGTCATGTCTGCAGTAGAAGCCATTCAGACGGTTGGCCAGGCGAGGACTTTGTTCGGGAAGGGTGGGGGGGGTTTCTGTAGGCAGTCAGGTTTCTCACGCCAGTCCAAACAGCAGAAGTGTCACCAGTAGAAAGGCTGTTTTTCAGCTTCTCACTGTAGCTTCTCTTGGCTGCCTTGATCTCCTTTGTTAGTCTGTTCCTGGCCTGCCTGTACCGCGCCCAATCTCCACTGCTGTGAGCTTCTTTCTTATCCTTGCGCAGGTTCCTGAGATGTGGAGTAAACCATGGCTTGTTGTTCCCAAAGGTGCAGAAGGTCTTGGTCTGCACACACATGTCCTCGCAGAAACTGATGTATGATGTCACCATATCAGTTAGTTCGTTTAAATCCGTGGCTGAGGTTTCAAAAACAGTCCAGTATGTGCATTCAAAGCAGGCCTGTAGCGTCTGCTTTGATTCCTCAGTCCACTTCTTAACAGTGTGAAGCACGGGTTTGGAAGCTCTTAGTTTCTGTCTGTAAGTTGGGATGAGGTGGATAAGAGAATGGACCGAAAAACCCAGAGCAGCCCTGGTAACAGCATGATATGAGTCCTTTAAAGCTGTGTAACAGTGGTCCAGTGTGTTTTTGTCTCTGGTGGGACACTTAATATGCTGTCTGTATTTTGGGAGCTCATTAGAAAGATCTGCGCTGTTAAAATCTCCAAGTAATATGATGAAAGAGTCAGGGTGTTTTTTCTCCACGTCTGTAATCAGCTCAGCAAGATGTTTTTCCGCAGCAGAAGTGCAGCCATGCGGAGGAAAATATGAGCCGATTATTATAAACGAGGAAAACTCTCTTGTGAATAAAACGGTTTGCAGATTATGGAAAATGACTCCAGATCCGGACTACATGTTTTCCCCAGCACTTCTATGTCTCTGCACCAACCTTCATTTATATAAAAGTAAATTCCGCCTCCTTGCTTCTTCCCTGTTAGCTCCGCGCTGCGATCCGCTCTGTACAGCTGGAAGTCCGTCAACAGCAGTGCACGGTCCGGGATGTTGTCACTCAGCCATGTCTCGGTGAAGCAGAGAACCGCTGACCCGCGGAGGTCAAGTACACTGATATACTTAAATTAAGTTGCAGAAAGATAAAGCCAGCAAATTTGAAAGAAAAACTTTGACTGTCTTTTTCAAATTTTTTACACATAGTAAACTGCTTTAAGCACTTCAAATTGCTCAAAGTTGCTCACTCTCTAATCAGCACTCCACATGGTCTTGGGGTGTATGGATAAAAGACCTATCAGAAAGCAGTCTGATTTCTGATTGAAGCTCAGATGGAAAGCTTTGAGCTATGTTTTGTGGTTTTTACATAGATAAAAAGCTCTCTGGAGGTTTTAAATCAAAACTTGTTCCAAGATTTAAGCCTACTTCCTCACCAAGTTGTGCCCTTCCAAATTACTAAAAGTCGAGAGGTCAACTACTTTAGCCTTTGGACAGCTGCAATTCAAGACCTGTTTTACCATACAAAGTCCTGGATTTGTGTAACCACTGTTGGTTGAAAGGGGTCATAGTCTCTTTGGTCATAGTGTGTGTATATTTGGCCTCAATGTGCCTATACGAATGGTCTTAAATTTAGGATGGACACCCAATTCATTTAGTAACATATGTCACTTGGTATTTTGCATCACAACTCTTTAACCCTTTGGCTACAAGGATGTCTAAGAAACCAATATGATCAGCAACCTTCTGCCTTCCAATTTATTCTTCTCCCCAGGATGTAGAGCAATGTTTTTAACTTCCACATCTGTATCTTTGAACACTTTTAAGCTGCATACACTTTTAGGTGTATGCAGCTCAATAGCTCCTTCCAGGAAACACTTGGAGGACTGGCACTTGGTTTTCTTGAGAGACAACAATGAGTACACCATCATAAATGCGAGAGAAAAGAATAATAAGAAATATAACCGTGGAGATTCTTCCAAAAAATGGGTCAAAACTGTCAAATCTACCCACAGAGACAGAGAGGGTATTATAGGTATGATGAGGGCATGGGTGCGAACAGCTGGCCCAGTGCTACAAGTCTAAGCAAATTCCTTGAGGATAAAGAGAACTTTATCCTAACATTGTAGCTGTGTAAACGGGGCTGATATACGTCGCAGACCTTTGCGAGCACTTTCTATCTTTGCCTCTACTTACCATACTGATACATCTTTAAAAGCATCCTTTCATCTGCCATTGGATGGAGCTTAATAGCTATAGGCCAATGTTTGTGCAAAAGATAAAAGTACAGGGCATTACAGGGCATTAGGGTTAACATGTTTCCACAAGTGGGTCAAAAATACCAGTGAAAAAGCATTTCCAGTCAAAAACATAAGTGTATAATAATTGTCCTCTTTTTTATATTATAATAGACTAATATGTCAAAAAGGCTTTAGGCTAACCCTAAATCCAGCCTAAACTCAATTCATACATTATTCTAAACCTAACCCCTAACCCAAACAGTGTGCTTCTTCTAATGTGGCCCAGGCTTTGAGCCCCATAAGTAGCAGTGGGTCCTCACAACATAGTATATGTTGGAAAAAGGCCTTACACTGTAACAAATGCTAGAACACACACAAACATCCAGCCACCCAAACACCCATACACAATCCAAATGGTCAAAGATTTTACAAACCCAGGTTCCTATTCCGTCAATGTGGTCTGTCTATTTTGATGACATACGCAGTCTGAATTAAATAAAGTCAATCACACAATTAGAATTCCATCTTTAGATATGTTTTTGTAGAGCAAAACAGTCCTAGCACATTCAGGTAACTAGTTTCTTCATATGGTATGCCTGAAATGCCAAGACAGGACAATCCACTATAAAAAAACAATAAGAGTATGACACAAATGCCAATTACGAAGACATGGTCATCCACCTAAACTGACAGGGCAGGCAAGGAGAGCATTACTAACATAAGCAACCAAGAAGCCCATAGTAACTCTGAAGGAGCTGCTGAGATTAACTGTTCGGGAATCTTATTACATAAAACCTGATATTCATGCACTCCACAAATCTGGCCTTTATGGAAGAGTGGTAAAAAGAAAGCCATTAATGAGAGAAAGTCAAAAGAAGTGCTCTTTGCAGTTTGCCACAAGCCATGTACGAAACCAGATGTTGACGAAACCAGATGTTGGAGGCAGCTTTTTGCTATTAGGATGCCTTTGTTCCACAGGAACAGGAAGGGTCTCAGAGTGGAATGGAGCTAAATACAGGGCAATCCTAAAAGAAAACTCTTTGGAGTCTGCAAAAGACTGGAGACTGGAGCAACAATGGAATGGCTCAGATCAAAGCATATGTATGTGTCAGAATGGCATAATCAAAGTCCAGATAAAACTCCAATTAACACTCTGTACCAAGACTTGAAAAAAATTATGTTTACAGCCACTGTCGTGTTTTGTAAAGAAGAATGGGCAAAAATGCCAGTCTCTAGATGTGCAAAGCTTTTAGATACAGACCTTAAAGGCTTGGAGCTATAATGGCATCAAAAGGTGGCTTTGCAGTGTTCTAACAAGGCAAGTAGCTTATTTACCAACCCCTTTAGTTCACATGTACTTAAAATACCAATAATTCAATTCAATTCAATTCAATTCAGTTTTATTTATATAGCGCCAATTCACCACACATGTCGTCTCAAGGCACTTCACAAAAGTCAGGTACATACATTCCAATAATCCTAATCATTGAACAGTGCAGTCAGATTCAGTTATTTATTCAAATTGGATAAAAATTGGATAAAAACCCAGCAGACTGCATCGAGTCAGAGACTTGTGGCAGTCACTCCTCCTGGATGAGCATGTAGAGACAGTGGACAGTCACTGGCGTTGACTTTGCAGCAATCCCTCATACTGAGCATGCATGTAGCGACAGTGGAGAGGAAAAGCTCCCTTTTAACAGGAAGAAACCTCCAGCAGAACCAGGCTCAGTGTGAGCGGCCATCTGCCACAACCGACTGGGGGTTAGAGAGAACAGAGCAAAGACACAAAGAGAACAAAGAAGCACTGATCCAGGAGTACTGTCTATGGGAAGGAAAAGTAAATGTTAATGGATGTAACTCCTTTAGTCATTTCATCTAGAAAGAAAGAACATATAAACTCTGAGCCAGTTTTCAAGGTTAGAATCTGAAAGAACATAGAGTTAGTCACAGTAGAAGCTCAGTCAGTAGCCATGTGTAGGAGAGAGAAAGGGTTAAACACTGAAAGACAGGGCCATGTGGATCATCGGTAGAGGGTGACGCATGTTGTTGCCAGCAGAAGCTTGGACGATGACCCTCTCCAGAAAGGTGTCAAAGGTAGACACAGAGCCAGGCCAGGTGTAGCTTCTAGGAAGAAAAAAGAGAGAGAACAAAGCTAAAAGCTGAAATAACAGCAAATAATGCAAAATTGGAGAGTAGTGTGAGAATGTAACGAAGAGGGTGAGAGTGGTCATTATGTCCTCCAGCAGCCTAAGCCTATAGCAGCATAACTACAGAGATAGCTCAGGATAACCTAAGCCACTCTAAGCTTTAAGCTTTATCAAAAAGGAACGTTTTAAGCCTAGCCTTAAAAGTAGACAGTTTTTCCATCTAGAGCCCACTGATGGTCATTGTTATACTAAAAACCACGATTGGGATACCTCTCTCTGTCAGACTGATTATAATCATTGGAAAAGAGAAGGGGTCATACTGGTAGCAGAAATGGAGGGTGTGTTTGCACCTCAACCATAACTGAGCCAGTTTAGGCTAAACCTGACTCCCCCTTACTCCATCCAACAGGGAGGAAAGAAGATGGAGGTAAAAATAAGGATAGCTCATGATAACCTAAGCCACTCTAACTATAAGCTTTATAAAAAAAAGGAAAGTTTGAAGCCTAGCCTTAAAAGTAGAAAGGGTGTCTGCCTCACGGACTAAAACTGCGAGCTGGTTCCACAGGAGGGGAGCCTGATAACTAAAGGATCTGCCTCCCATTCTACTTCTAGAGACTCTAGGAACCACCAGTAAACCTGCAGTCTGAGAATGAAGTGCTCTGTTAGGAACGTATGGAACAATCAGATCTCTGATGTATGATGGAGCTAGATCATTAAGGGCTTATATGTGAGGAGGAAAATTTAAATTCTTATTCTGGATTTAACAGGGAGCCAATGAAGGGAAGCTAAAGTAGGGGAAATATGATCTGTCTTTTTAATTTTCATCAGAACTCTTGCTGCAGTATTTTGAATCAGCTGAAGGCTTTTAACTGCATTTTGTGGACATCCTGATAGTAAAGAATTACAATAGTCCAGCCTTGAAGTAACAAATGCATGGACTAGTTTTTCAGTGTCACTCCTGGACAGGATATTTCTAATTTTGGCAACGTTCCGGAGATGAAAGAAGGAAATCCTAGAAACCTGTTTAATATGGGATTTAAATGACATGTCCTGGTCAAAAATAACACCAAGGTTTTTTATTTTATTACCAGAGGTCAATTTAATGCCATCCAGGTTAAGTGATTGACTAAGCCTGTTTCTTTTTTAAAGACTCCGTTCCAAGAACGACAACTTCTGTCTTGTCTGAATTTAGAAGCAGAAAATTTAAAGTCATCCAAGTTTTTATATCTTCCAGACATGCTTGTAGTCTATCTAACTGGTTGGGCTCATCAGGATTTATGGATAAGTAAAGCTGAGTATCATCAGCGTAACAGTGAAAATTTATTCTATGCTGCCTGATAATTTGACCTATTGGAAGAATATATATAGTAAAGAGAATTGGCCCAAGTACTGAACCCTGTGGTACTCCACAATTAACCTTGGAGTTTAAAGATGATTTATCATTTACATGAACAAACTGGAATCTGTCAGACAAATAAGATTTAAACCAGCCTAGTGCTGTTCCTCTGATCCCTACAGCATATTCCAGCCTTTTTAAGAGAATATTGTGATCGACTGTATCAAATGCAGCACTGAGATCTAAGAGGTCAAGTATAGACACAAGTCCATTATCTGAGGCAATAAGAATATCATTAGTGACTTTCAGCAGAGCTGTTTCAGTGCTATGATGAGCTCTGAAGCCTGACTGAAACTCTTCAGACAGGTCATTGCTGTGTAAATGCTCACACATTTGATTAGCAACTATTTTCTCAAGAATTTTAGATAAGAATGGATGATTGGATATAGGTCTGTAATTTATTAAGTCATCTCGATCAAGTGAAGGTTTCTTAAGCAAGGGTTTAATTTCAGCTACCTTAAAATCTTGTGGTACATATCCATTTACTAAGGATAAATTAATCATATCTAAATTGGGGCTGGTAATCAGAGGAAACACTTCCTTAAATAATTTGGTTGGGATTGGGTCTAACATACAAGTTGAACGTTTAGATGAAGCTAGTATGTCTGATAACTCAGGAAGCTCCACAGGATCAAAACAGTCCAAACACAGATCAGGTTCTACAGTTACTTCCAATGTTGTCTCACTTGCTGAGGATGAAGTAATCATCTTCGGGTTTATGTCAAAGATTATATTTTTAATAGAATCAATTTTATTTAAGAAGAATCCCATAAAGTCATGACTGCTGAGAGCTAAGGGAATGGATGGCTCAACAGAGCTATGACTCTGTGTAAGTTTAGCAACTGTACTAAAGAGAAACCTAGCATTATTCTTGTTCTCTTCTATTAATGATGAGAAATAAGCTGTTCTAGCTTGGTGAAGTGTCTTTTTATACAACAGTAAGCTATTTTTCCAGATTAAGTAGGAATCTTCTAGGTGTGTAGAGCCCCATTTTCTCTCCAATTTTCTAACATTGTGCTTTAAAGTACGCAGCTCTGAATTAAACCAGGGAGCTAGCCTCCTATGAATAATTAAATTCTTTTTGAAGGGGGCTGCATTGTCTAATGCACCACGCAATGATGAAGTAACACTATGAACAGGAGAATCAATTTGTGAAGGGGAAGAAACAAAATTATTGCCCTCCACTGTGTGGGGGGCAATAATAGAAAGATTAAGATGCGGATGGCCTGTTAGCAGATCTTTGTTTAAAACCACACATTAAATAAAGTTTGTCTTCACTTTAAAACAAAACAGAACAAATACTGTAACTAGTATTGAGGCTGAGAGCCTACTAACATTCAAATGGTTTAGCGGCACAAACAAAGCAAAACATCATGAGATAAACTGTATTTAGATTATTTCATCCTAAACTACTGTTCTCTTTCCAAACACCACCTCTTGTGTGAACTGTTATGAAGCAGGAGGTTTAAAGGGTGCTGGTTACGTGGCAGAGTTGCTTCGTTCTGGGCAACGTGGTGGGCACGCACAAAGAAACATTTGAGCTATTCTCTGTAGCCGTTATGGGGGTCGCTTATGCTGGGTCGGCTTGCAACAGTTTGGCAAACCTGTGGTTTCGGGCTGTGGGGAAAAAAACACTCCAGTTAGAGACAATGTCTCTTTGGGGCCTCTCTGTTATGATTCTGGCCCGTCTGCCTGCTCTGCTCTCACTCATGCAATTAACTCATCTGCTTCACCTGTCTGCTGCTGCGCTGCTGCGCAATCACCGTCATGCCACACACCTGTGGAGCTGCAGTTATATACAGCCCTCTGACAGGCAGACGGTGCCAGATTTTCGAAAACATTTGTGAGTAGTTATCCAGCGTACCTTCCTGACTAATCTCGTTCCATGACCTTGCCTTGCCTTACGGATTATTCCCTCTTGCTTGCTCCTTGTCTGACGGATTGGATTTTGGATTTCGTCTCTGTTTTCTGCCTCTGGTTTATGTCTCTGCCTGCCCCTTGTCTGACGCCTCTAGCCCTGGAATTCGACCCTGTTTCTGTCCCTGGATTTACGTCTCAGCCTAGCCACTGGTTTATTCAGCCTGAGTCCGCCTGGCTCTCTAGTCTGCCTGGACTTATTGTCAAGAGGACAATCACAGCTCTCTGTGTTCCTGTCACAGCTTCAGCTCGTTCCCCGGAGGATTTGGATCAGTCGGCAATCCGACTTCAGTCTGTCGGACGCTTCCTCATTAACTGTCTGGATCTCTTCCTCCTCTGGATTCTGTGCCTCATCCCCAGACTGAGAAGGTTAGTGGCTTTATCTAACTCCTTGCAGATCCTGAGTTTTATTCAGCCACTAACTAGTCTCTCTGTTCTCAGTGGTTCCTGGAAGCTGACTGCTGCTCTTCTGCTCTCTGATCCTGAGTTTCTGAATAAACCTTTTTACTTATCACTTTGTGTTTGGCTGAATTTGGGTTCTCTGTCTCTGGTCGTGATACTCTCTGGCACAGGTTGCTTTTCTGCATAAGCTGAGAAAGAGAAGTTTCAAGACATGCTTGTCTTTTTTTTAGGAACACTAGATTAATTGAACAGCAGATCATACCTAACTTTGTGGCTGCTCTCGATTGGCGAATACTTAAACATCCGATAGTAGTCAACTCTGGATCCAGATTTGAGAAGTTAGTCCAACTTGCCAGAAAGTTCACGTGTATTTGCCTCCCGTGTCTGCCCCTCTGGGAGAGTCGCATGGTAGAGAACAAGATGCAGTGGAGAGTTTTTGATAGTGGCTGCATGATATCACGGAGATTCCAGCTGTGACTCCTTCTTCCTGGGTTGGGCTTAAAGTAGGTTAAAAACTGTGTTTTAAGGTGCAGATAGGGTCTTACCAGCATCTTTGTGTAAAGTTCAGAGTCCATGTTTTAGTCCATGGCTGGGGCAATAAAAGTGTTGCTCTGTTACTCTGGCTCTGTTCTTTGCTGAAGTAGGTTTGTGGTAGCAAAGCTTCATTCTGCGCCTCAATGAAGACACTGTTCCAAGAGAATGACAGTTTTGATAACCAACCATGTGGGGATGTTTATTGCTTTGCGAACTTTTTAAGAGACCAGACTGCTTTTTAAGTAATTTTACAAAGTCAAACTCAAACTACTATGAGGTACACTCATTAGAGGTTAAGTGTAATTGTGTTCAGTTCAGTGCCTAGCGATGGTCTGAACACTTGTTCAACATATTTCTCCTAAAACTAAAATTATTGAAGAGATCATTATCAAGAAAAAGAGAATAAATATACAATAAAAGGTAATCATAGAAAATCTCACTATAATTTCTAATGGCATTATAACTGACTTATTTGAGTTTATATTTTAAAATTTGCTTCATTTCCTTGCTGCTCACTATATTTGTAAATGATTTCAGCTCCAACCCCCCTCAAGGCGAGCTCTTACATGACAGAGGCAGCATGTTTTTTGGCCTAGTGAATCGTCTGGATTTCCATCTCATTTGAGATTAGCTGAGAAGAGCTGTTTTGGATTAGCTGAGCTCCTCGCTCTCCCTCTGACACTCTCTGATAAGAGAGCTTGCTGTTGCCGAAACAAACTAGTTGAAGAAAATGCCCTTTTTCTACATGCTTAAGACTGCTCTGTTCTTCTCTTGTTGCCCACTGCTAACTCTTTATGGAAAGGATTACTGCTACAGACTGTAGAAGAGCTTTATCATGCTGTCAAGAGACTTGTTACTTTTTCCGAGTATCACACAGCAGTTACCCTCACATGCAAGTCCTATGGGTTTGTTAACATTGATCTTATACTTCCTGTTTAGTTGTAATACAGAATAAATAATTCTTTTATCTTTGAGTTTTGTCCAGAGGAACACGTTCCTTATGAGGTCAGAGTGTTTATGTCCTTGTGAACAATCAAACAAGTCTCCTCCATTTTTTGCTTTTTTACTCCCATTATTTTTGACCACAATTTACAAAGCATTAAAAAACCTACAGAAGCAATCCTGTCCACCAAGCCCTGCAGATGGAAGCAATTTGCACCAACTTTTTATGAGGCCGCAGTAGTTTTCTCTTTAGCCACAAACATAGTGGATACAGAAATAATAGAGAAAAACCTTTTCCTTTTTAATTATTCCGGTAACTAATCCTACTGGGCCACATGACATATTTTTGTCAAGTTTTTTTTTTTTTATTTAAGTAACTTTGGAGGTTTTATCGCAGTGTCTTTTAAATCAATTACAGCAATCAGTATTTCTTCTGAACTGTTTGTTCTATCAACTCCTATTCAAAATCCATTTCATAATACATTACTATTGTAATCTGATTTCTAGTTTTTGTAATCTTTTTCATTGGCTGGTGTTGAGATTGTTATAAAAGTTGATTTTATTGCTAACTAGGTGAACATGTTTTCCATTTGGTAATGGGTTAAATCTACCATATTGCATGGGAGAAAAAACATTACTCTTTATTTCTAAAAACCTAAAGCGAGATAGTTTAATCATCAAGACTAACATTTAATTGGTTAAAAACCCTTAACTTGCTGTTATGTGTGGTAAGGATTGAAGTAAATCATGGCAGTCCCTTAAAAAAATCATGTTGATACATATTTCTAAAAGACATTTTTTATGGGTCCCAGGTGGAACACATAATGACGGAGCCACAAGAGTCAGCTCCAGGCCTAGACCTGACTAGGCATTTCTCAAAACTTTAAAAATAACATCTGAATGAAGGGACTCTGTTGCAACACTATTTCTAAACCAACTCTGTTTAGTTGATCCAAAAATCAAGTTATAAATGTAAATGTATGATTCTAAAATTATTACATTTTGTTATACAAACATACTGCAAATTATAATTACATCTGAATACAAATGAAACACTTGTGCAGGGTTACAATATTTTTATTTTACTTCAGTTAAAAAAGTCTGCTTTCCAGCAAGCTCCACGTTCTGGAGCAGGCCACCTCTTATTATGGCGCATCTCACCCCCATCATGACCCCCAACCTTCTGCTCCCCACCTTCTCTCACCCTTTCCCGAAGAGTCGCAGGTGTAAGATTCCTCTTTGTGATCTACCCCATTAATGCAGATGGATCTTTACAAAGTTCATTTATTTTTAACCTTTTTCCTAAACTCAGAATGTGAGGCAACTGTGTCACGATCGTAACTTTTGCTATTGACAAAATAACCCAACAAAATGATTCTAAGGAATTAGGCTATATATTTAAGTATAGAAGCTTTTGCGAAGACATCATGCAGAACTCACTAGGACAAGAGCCAGTGCCACAACTGTTGCCCATCGCTTTTTTTATGTGTGGGAACTGAGATGACAGGATTTTTAGAAGAAAAAAAAAAGATCCACAGCATCCCAGATCCTCCTCCATACATTACTTAAATAAACCGCTTTTCCATATTTGTATCCTTTGTTCCATGTCAGACCTTCCAGGAGTGTTTATTGCTAAACAGCTTGACCTCAGTTTAGTCTGACCAAAGCACAAATGTATAGTTAAAGTCCCAGCAGAGTTTAGCAAACTCCACACATTTAGTTCATATATACGATATTAAAATCCACCATATTACTCTGTTCTTAGCAGAGCTAGAGAGGACTGGTGAGTCACAGCTGACAGCTGTATTGATATACCCGACAGTGTCATGACTAAGAGTTAGTGGTGCTTTATGTATGTAGTGTGGTGTTGCAGCAATTTGTGATTTTTCGAAAAAATATCTGTTGACTAAAAAAAAGAATATTTGGACGAGGACCACCAAAATACACCAGGCAAGACCTGATATGACAGCAGAATGTAGTATGGTAGCCATAAGGATTTAATAATTATGTAATAACGGCTGATCAGTGACCTAGAAATCAGGCTTGCTGACATATGCATCTGAAACTTAATTACTTATGAATAAAATATTTCCTACATGAACATAGATGTATCCTGACCTGCTGCTGAGAGTTTCATACTTGTATGACAACTTTTGTGCTGAAAAGAGGGCTATAGACGTGACGCTAATTGACAGAAAAGACCAGATTTTCAACTCCAACAAAATTTGTTTCACATCCATTGCAGGTTTTGCTCCGCCCAAATTGCGCCGTTCGCACTGCATGCTTCGCGTCCATCGCGGGTTTCACTTCTTTCTAATTGCGCTAATCCCACGTCCGCGTTGCATTCTCTATGTCGCTTTGCTCTTGAACGAGCCTTTAATTAACATGTAAATCACTCGCTCCTGTCGCGTCATTCGGTTGGAACGCACTTTTAAACTTCGGTCCGTACTGTTCGTGGCAAATCTGCAGATGACCGAAATGTAAGTACTTATGTTGTGTCTTATAAGTTTCGGTTTTGATTTCACGTGTACGAAGTGCTGGTTGGGGGCACGGCCAGATACAGCTAATTTGCATAGAAGTGACAGAGCCCTAAAACAGCTCATTCTTAAAGAAGTTCAAAAAAGGGGGAACTGAGGAGGTGAAATCTCATTATTTAAGAATGATTTTGTGCAAAAAATTTAATTAACATGTTTTGTATAGCCCATAGACCTATCCCAAATGTTTAAAAGGAAGTATAATTGTTCACCTTTAGATGTTATGGTATTTCTTTTATTTAGATGGCATTGAATAAATGTCACTTTTATTCTCTTTGAAATTAATGCTTTAATTCTGCAAATTAAGCTTTTAAGCTGTGTCTCTTCTTATTGCATCTACGTAGTCATGTTATTGACTACAGTCCCTGCTCTAAAGAAGTAAACAAAATGATTATGGAAAAAACTATAGAATCTATTTTTCTCAATTAGTATCTAGGTAAACTCTATCTCTCTGACTTCTGTGTGCTGGTTAGTGCTGAGGTGATCCCCCTCTTAATTTGTGCACAGTGTAAAGACTGTAAGAAATCATGAGATACACTGCAACTCCATGATGTGATTGTTCTACTAAAAGTTACAGATAGTAGTTTAATCATCAACAGAAACTTCCAAGTGATGGCAAAACTTTTTCATCAGCTTATTATAATCATTTATGTAACTGGACTGACCTGTTTACTCTGTCTAAACATCGCCCTGAGATGGTGGAGAGTTTAAATTGTTCTGTCTTTCCTTTGGTTTGCCTAGCCCTTATCAAGATTGCTTGAAACAAATGTTAGCATGTGTAGTAGAAATTATATTACTTTAAAGTGAATAAAGAAAGACCGCCAATAAAGGAATTTTATTTTGTTTCCTCTCAACATCACGCTTAACTTCTGATTTCAGTTTCCTTGACTTTTTTATTTTTTCCCTGCATTTATTCAAATATTCTCATGTTGTGAGGCTAAACTGCAATCACCACCCTTTAATTGGTGCATAATTACATCCCTGCTTGGCAACTTTTTGCCCTCAGCTCCACTTGATTCTTTACCTGTGTCATTACATATGGAGAGCTCAGAGCACAATGGCCTGGCTTTGAAAAAGCACAGAGGAGTGTGTAATTGCACTCTTCTTTGATTACCTCTCGTTTTGAGCGAGCCTGTTCAATAGCCATTACATGCAGACACTCCTCTGGTTGCTGTTTAATGGCCCCTCTCCCCGTTTTTACTTTCACGCCAAACACCTACCTCTGCTAAGCTCACAAAAGGCTGAGCTTCAATACACCACCGCTCCCATCCTTTCTCTCATTGCACCCGATCGATCAGCAATGATCAGAAAAGGTGGGGGCGCACACACATACACACACATACACACACAATCAGCTGGCACTTTCACCCCATAAAGCAGCGCTGTTGTGTTGCTTCTGAAAAACTAATGGGGAACAAGTTTAATTCAAGTGAAGTGTTGGAGTTCACAACAAGTTAGCAAAAGATCAAAAGAATTACTGAGGTTTTCTATTTCCTTTTTGCTTGGGCTTAAATGTATTGCAGTTAAAGCTGCCAAGGTCTAGTTGCTTATTAGGTTTTTATAGCAAGCAGTTTGTCTGTAAAAACCAGCATCTATTTGTATAGTTTGTAAATTTAATGTACTCTGCAAATGGTAAATGGACTGAATTTATATAGCCTCTTTCTAGTCATATTTTTTGCTTTACACTAAAACCACACAGATTCATTCAACTTGGAGTTAAGTGCCTTGCTCAGGGGCACATTGACATGTGGCAGGAGAAAGCTAGAATTGAACCCATATATGTTGGAACACAAGACAACTACTACCCACTGAGCCATAGTAGCACCTTTCTCCTTTCCCCATATAAGTCCAAATCCTAGTAAGGTAAGAATTCTGCCCTCTTTCAGACTTATTCATCCTAAAATGTAATATTTATCATAGGCCATAAAATAGTGATGTTTTTTTTATAACGATGCCTCAGTATGATGTCAGAATGGACAACCGGCCATGGGTAACTACTTGTTAGTATATCTGTTCTTACTGAAAATTAAATCATGACACAGTACAAAAAATCAACAATGGGGAGATCTCAGTGGTATTCTGTTTCCTTAATATTCATATTTTATAGCATTTTACAAATGAACCTTTCACCATATCAACTGTCCAGTCCAGC
Organism: Crenichthys baileyi; assembly: GCA_036173005.1. NCBI lineage: Eukaryota > Metazoa > Chordata > Actinopteri > Cyprinodontiformes > Goodeidae > Crenichthys > Crenichthys baileyi. The sequence continues at coordinate 59,323 of JAHHUM010001552.1, forward strand.
TCCAATGTTCAGATTTACATGAATAAATTGAAGTCAAAGTCAAGTGTTTTAATCATAGTTAACCTTAATGGCCCACCATTTACATCCTAATATTGCCACAGTATGGACATTTGTGACAATAGGTTTTCTGTTCTGGGAATTTTTTTGGAGGAGGCTGTTTCTGTTCGTATGGTGGTGTTCGTATGCAGAGTCAAAAGGGTCCTAATTCACAAACTTTACAATGCCTGATAAAATCTAATAAATAATGTTAAATACAGCACAATGTTTTGATAAGCCTTATTAAACACCAAAAAAAATTCCTCCTGGCAGGTAAGAGGCACCATCGGCAGATTAAACAGTCACAGCAGCCAAGTGCTGAATGTTCAATACCCACATCACATTATAGTGTATTTGCCATGTCCTTCAATGGTGCATGAAGACACAGCTCTGAGTTAGGGGTTGCAACAAGATCCATTGCAGTGCACCACAGTCAAAGTAAAAAAAAGTCAATTCTGACCAAACTCCACCTAGCTGCTCACACCTACATACGGAGGTCAAAGCGGCGCTCCACTGGCAAAAACACTGTTGTGTGAAGCATGCAGCATAATATGATATTAAACTGCCACAATGTTTTTCATGGACGTGAAGTCTTTCTTGGGAAGGCTGTCAGCATTTGATTGAGTGCTTTATCTGGTTTGAGACTCTTATTTTTAAGAAGAAATGGATGTAGTTCTTTAATTTCCCTGTTGAGTTGATAGTTTCTGCTCATGCAATACTTTGATAAGCTTCCACCTCTTTTAAATTGTTTATGTGGCACCACTTTGGATACTTTTTAGACAAAAATAAATGGTCAGAGTAAGAAGTGGAAGAAACATACCGTAACTGGGTAACGTTTAGCCGCTAATAATGCTAAATCTTCAAAACTTCCTGTTGTCACTGCCCTAAAGTTCTATTTCATCGTTTTTGTCTGTGTTGCATTTATTTCTCTCTGGGTCAAAATCTAAGATACTAGGGACCTGATCTTCAAAGATTTGTGTAAATATAAATGCATTGTTATTAGTAGCTAATACTAAGATATATTTGGGACTGCTGCTTATAGATTGATTTTAATTAGGCGTTTTAGTTATGCTTTTGATAGTTAGAAATAACCTTAACATTAGCTTTTATTATCATAACAGTATCATAACATAAGTGTGCATTTTTAAAGGTTAAGGCTTGCAGGTGTTTTCTGTCTGGACCATGAGGAGCCAGGAGTGTTTGTGGGGCGGTGTGCCACTCCTCTCTGTGCTGACTGAAACTTCTGATAACTATTCCACCCAGAAACTTCTAGAAGATGTGTGCAAATCAATTCTTTAATTCAATGATTAAATGTATCTCTGTTTTTTTAAAGCTGTTGTTGGGGAGACATCCACAGATAGAAGGATTGTGTATGTAACTGAAAAAAGGTGCAGCACAGCAACGGTGGGGTATAAAACGGAATGGAACGCAGCCCCAGTCAGACAACACACAGACGATTCCAGGTAGCAGAGGGAGAGGGAGACATCACACTTACATGATGTCTCCCTCTCTGAATTCAGATTGGTTTTAATAAACTTGTGGAAACGTACAACTGATCTCTGACTGAGGATTGTCCTTTGGGGCGCCAAATAAAAGAGTCAATGAGAGGTGAGGAGTATTGAAAGCATTAACAAATGGCCAGTGAATTTTTCCTACCTCGATAGATTCCAAATCAGGGGTGCTAAATTGCTTGTGCAAAAAAATAAAGTGCATGTGCAATAAGTAGGCATGTGATCTGTTGCACCAGCAATCTTTGTAGATGGATAACTAGTGCAAAAAAAGGTGTAGACTGCCCTATTTAAATGCGTGTGCTACTGGCTGGCTGATATTGCCCCCAGCGGAATTAGAGAAAAAGTGAACAAAAGCTGTGTCGCTCGAAACATGCAGGGGTTGATGAGCTGCATAATTATGAATGATCCAGTTGCTTATTTTTTCCCTTCTCTTCCAGTCTGCCCCTACTTTTCTGGACTGTTACAGTTCTGCATGTGCACTATTGTACATGCAGAAACTGAGTTTGACGTTGTTCTAAGGGCAGAGACGACATCCTACTTCGTCTTTAATCAGAATGATGGATTAAAGGCCTTTGAGCAGGAGGGACCCCTCTACGGGTGCGCACTGCTGGGACACACAGCCATGGATTTCAAGATTAAACTCCGGTACACACTTTTCTGGAGCTTTCAAAATAAAGTGCATTTAACAGACTTTTTGCACAGCTTCGGAGGGGAGGAGGGGGTAACAGAGGACTTCCCATGATGCCACTGCCCACATAAAACCCCCCACCTTCCCACAAGTCTTTCTCTCCACACCGGTTGACCATCGGGACAGGAGCAGAACAGCGCGCTAATGTCTTTTGCTGGAAAAAAGACATAAACTCTTTAAACTGGATCCAAGAGTGTCATACGATCACCGATCATATGCAAAAGTTAAGTATGACTGAATAACGGTTTGTGTACCCAGTGTTCATTCATAGAAACGTGAATTAAGGTACACGCCTGGCTTGACTTTCTCTCTCGAGGCCTGCTGAAGCAACGGTCTCAAAGAAGTCACTGCAGAGACGCCGTCTCTACAAGCCGAGTGAATCGGTTTTCCTTGCCTGAGAGGAGGACAAACAACGGCCCGCATCACCGTGGTTACGGTAATGAACAGCTGGTTGGCAGACAGAACGAGCCGCCTTGCAAGCCACAGCGCCCGAAGCTACCAAAGTTAGCTGAAAGCTAACCGCTTGTTGACTGTGGACGTTTCTTCAAACTGCGCCCCTTGGACAACATTTCCTCACCATGGTCAGAGCTTAGGTTTGGGCAGAATAAGGAAAAGATTTAGAATGATCTAAACGTTTTTCATGTTATGAAGTTTGGTTTTGTCTGTGTGAAACTCGGCTATCTTATTGCTAGCAGGCTATCTGCAGCACATGTGCCCTGTTTGTATTCTGTGTTTGTGTGTTTTAAAGTCAAGACAAACTTTATTTAGAGGGTAATTTTAAACACAGAAGATTGATCATAACGCGCCGTCCGCGCTTATGCATTTTAACCCTTTTATTGACGGAATCTTTAAAGGTATGTGTTTGTTTCTGGTGCTAAGCTATCAGCTCCTTTTGTTAGCTCTACTGCTAACCGGTAAGAACACGTGCTTGCTGCTAAATAATATTTAACAGAAAGGTTGTTAGTTTTCAAGCTAGTGAATAATAGTCCCTAAACATTATTTTACTAAATCTGATAACTAAGTAAACACCATTAAGCCCCATTTATCCAGAAAGATTTGGCTCCTTTCCAAATATTCCAATAATATTTCTTTAAATATTATTTTAATAAATGAAGGCAGCTAATTAGACACCGTTGAGAAATGGTCATCCAGAAGGTTGGTTTTATTCAGCAGATCATTCTTTAAAACATTATTTTATTAAAATAATATTTTATCTTATCTTGCATTGTGAATGGTTGTCTAAAGGTTTGCTGATTACTGCCTAAGTTGGTTCCAAGACTAACTTAACTTCATTTCCAGATTCTTCAAGATAATCCTTGGTTCTCAAACATAAACATTGCATGGTAATGTTGCATCACTCTTTTGGTCATGATTTTCAATCATCTTTTATCAACTTGTTTATATTGTACATAGCCCATTAATCTTCGTTATTCTTTAATTCTGCTTGGTAGTTTAGTTGGATTGTTTTAGCATAGTGAAGAGTTTGTTGATTGATATATGTTTGACTTTGAGTTGACTTATTTTTGTTAATAAATTCTTGTATTTTAAGAAACTGTGTGAATTCATTCCATATATATGTGCAGAGTGTTGCTGTTCAATAAAATCAGAGCTTGGCTCACACCTTTCTATTTTGTCCTAATACCATCGCCTTACTGGGCTGGTATTCACAGGACAACCCTTAACAGACTGAAATATTATTTAATGAAATATTAAAATATTAATATTAAATATGAAATAATATTGTCAGATTAATAATCCCAACAGCACAGTCTGACAGTACCACAGGGGCGCGCACAGCTCCTTAACTGTGTTGCGCGACATAACTCGCAGCAGTTGCAGCATAGAAATTGGCCAATCATAACATGTCTGTTTAATTAATTTATTTCAGGTTTGCCTCCCTTGAACTTTTAAATATTTTCGGAGAGTCACCGGTTCTTTTGTTTTTTGAGTTTGTGTTTTAAAGAGTTATAACACAGTTTGATTTGCATCTGGTTTGTAGATCAGCTTTGCGTACGCAACCCAGTTTGCGGGTGGTTTGGTATACGCAAACCTTTTGAAGATAAGGCCATAGGACAGATTGAACTGAATAATTGAAAACAGAACAAAGATGTCTTAAATATTTGTATTTTTGAAAACATAATTTAGACCTGCCTATAAATTAGACAAGCAGAAAAACTTTGAGGAAAGGGTTAGCCAGTCCTGGGTTGAATTATTATACTAATAACAGACTCTTTAAAAGACATTTAATGAAATTTGTGAAAAAAGTGGATTTGGATTCCCCAAAAATATTGTTTAATCTCATCTCGTTGTTGTGAATTCAACTGCATGTATCATCTTGTCTGTTGAACTGGGGGTGTTCTTCACACCCAGTGGCATGCAGTCAGGGTTGGCACTGCTTTCTCTTGGTTATGTGTAAAAAGTTTTTTTCAACATTATCAAACATAATGTTGACTTATATTATTTGGGACAAATTAGAATAATTTATTTATTCACTTTAAAGCAAGATGGAAGCACTAGAATTAGGTATAGCTCAGTAGAAATAATGCACCATTGCTCTCTTCTGGTCAGCAGTGTTGGGATCGTTACTTTAAAAAGTAACTAGTTATAGTTATTAGTTAGTAACTCAGTTACATTACCAACACTATGATGACATAAATTTGAATTTAAATAAGATCTCACATTACATTCATCAATCTCTGCTTTGCTGTCAGTGTACAACAATGAATCAGCACAAGTTTAAAAAAAAAAAAAAACTTTACAAGCTTTTAAAGTTTAACCCTGGTCATCTCGGCTGGTGTTGCCTTGTCTGTCTGGCAGTCATCTCTTGGTTTAAATAAAAAGAAGCCCTTAGATCAGCAGGTGGATTTTTCAGCAGTGCATTTCTTGTGCAACTCACTTTTACAGTGTCTCAACACATTGTGTTCCCCTCCGTGTCAAATTAATTATAACTTTGGTAAACTTTATAACAATCCGTTTTCTTTTGCATGACATAATTTCCATTATATTCTGTATAGCCTACTAATGTAAGCTATACAAGAAAATCCTTTTGTTGATTTACTTTAGCATCATGGCGCGTAGGTTGGTCATGACGTGGGACGCTGCGCCGTATTTTGATTGACAGCTGATGCGGCTCTGTGATGATGACTGCAGCTCTGCTTTCTTTACATTTCAGAAAAGATCCAGTGGAAAAGTTTTTTTCACTTATCAGAATTTGACCCAGTCAAATGCGGGACATTGTTTCTGTTTGAGGGACACTGGGACAGGAGTGAAAAATGCTGCACAGTCCCACACAAATAGAGACATTTGATCACCCTAGAGACGATGTGAGGTGCTTCATAATGGTGCGTTCAGACCAACCTCGATTTCAGCGAATTTTTCGCCTCATTTGTGTGCAGTCGCTCGCCTGACATTTCGCCAGCAATTCGCGTTGCCGACGCTGAGCTCGCTCCACTCCCTTCACCGCATCATCAAATAGGAGGAGCTTCTATCTGCTGCTTGCTGGTTTCAACTCAACATGGCAGACCTGGATTTTAAGGAGCAAGTCACGGCGCTTTAATTATGGAAAGCAGAACATCGGCGTCGTCGCCGCCTCTGGGTTCACCAGATTCTCCAGAGACGGAACCTGGTTTGGAAAGTACCACCACCTACTCCAGAAAGTAGCATCTGGATGACTGTCGCTTTTCAGCGGTACTTCTGTCTATCCAGGACCCAGTTTGAGGACCTGCTGCTTCGCGTTGGGGGATGAATCAGCCTCCAGGACACCAACTACAGGCGCTGTATCCCTGCTGCAGAACGCCTGCCCATCTGTCTTTGGTGAATAAATAAATCTCAGTTCAATAGAAAGCTGTGTGTGAAGGCCCCATGTGTGCTTCACAACTTCATGCTTGCCTTATTGAACAGTCATTTTCAGGACTAAATTTCAACGGCTTTTTTCAAAGCCACCCACAAACCTCTAAGAGCAAACCTTCCTCATCCTAAGTGTACATGAGTGTTTCTGTCTTTTTTTGTGATGTTTGCATATTGTAGGTATTGTTTTCCCTTATTTCTTTGCAGAGACTGCACTGACTGATTCGCAAAGTGAATTGACAGAAAAGTTCAGATTTTTCAACTCCAGCGAATTTCCTTTGCTCTTGCTTCACTCTATTCACCCTAATCATTTCGTTCACATCGCATCCTTCGCATCACTTTGCTTCTGAAAGTACCTCTACATAGGGTTAACATGTAAATCACTCGCTCCTATCGCATCATTCGCGGTCAGTCTGAACACACCATAAGATTGGAGTTGTTGGTCACAGACGTGGATAATTTCTTTGTTCCCGGACATAACTTGCAAATCACATGCACATTTTTGCCTTTAACTTCAGTGAACATAAAATATTGCCTAGACTTCCAACTTTCGAACATTGTCTTTGAATTTACAAGACTCCCCTCCATTGTCATGTCTCTCTCTTGCTTTTGGTTTACTCTGTTTGTGTGGTGAAAACCCACCCACCTGGTGTCTTCTCAGCCAATCGATGTCACGTATGTCGCTATTTGTCCGTGCCCCCCTCCCCCACCTCCTGCTTTTTCCTTGAAGAGCATTAAAAAAACACTCACTGCATCTGCAGGAGAAAAGCAGCAGACTACACTCTTATTAAACCCCACTTATTGAGTTGTAGTAACGCATCGCGTTACATTGTAAACATCATAACAGCATTACAGAAATGAGAAAAGTAATTAGTTAGATTACTCCGTTACCAAAAAAGTAACGCAGTTACTAACGCCGTTATTTTGTAACGCCGTTACTCCCAACACTGCTGGTCAGGCAGGCAGCTGGCCACAAATGACCCCAGTTTTGCTACTGTCACAGTCCCTGTAGGTACAGCTCCCTTCTGCCTTTGCATCCCTTGTTATCCTAATGTTTGTTTGAGCATGCACAAGCTGTTGGCATACAACTGAAATGGCCACACAAAGGCAGCCTTTTATGTTGCCTTTACGCTGTATCAGATTCTTACATTGCCTATGCTAAGATAAAGTTCAGGAAAATAGCTGACTGACTAGCAAGGAGAGATATCCATACAGTGGCTTAAGTTATTTTCTCGACTTCTACACAAAGAAAAGAAGGGAGACAGACATTATTTTTATTTTCAAAGTAAGAAAAGCTATCTTTTTATCACGGTATCCATCGAAAAGGCCCAGATTGGTATAGATGGTTTAAAAAAACGTACATATATTTGTGAAGTGATGGCTAAGGAATTCCCTGATAATTATACCTGATATCAAGGGGATAAACAAGTAGACAGGGCTGCAGCTATCTACCATAGAGATTTTAGTAATCAAGTAATAAAGCAAGTTATTGGCTAAATGCGTGCTTCCTTCATCAGATGTGCCCCCTCTCTCTCTCCCACAACCGCCTTTTCTTCATCAGAACTGTTCCATGCATACATTTATCCCAGCCATTCACTCGACCTTTGTACATTTTAAAAACCTCTCTTACATTGTTTCAGATTTGTTTTTTCTTAAGATCCATGATAAAATCTTATCTTGCTCCAAATTATTTAATTTACTTTAATTAACTTTCAGTATTGTGTTCTATACTACTGCATGATATTAGTTTGCAACCATCTGTATTTCATATTGTCTTGTGATTTAAACAGGGTCCTCTTCAAATAAGAACTAGTATCTCAATGACTCTCACCTGTATAAATAGAGGTTTTGAAGGAATTATTGAAATGTATTATTGATATGGTAAATAAATCTCACAGTGTTCATCTGTTGTTTATGACTGCTCACCTTTGCAGGGTCGTGAGGGGCTGGGGCCCTTTCTCCAGCAGTCATTAGGTGAGAGGTGGGGTACAACCTGGACAGTTCATCGCAGGGCAACACAGAGACACACAGGACAAAAAACCATGCAAAGACACACTCATACTTAAGGGCAATGTAGAGTGACCAATTAACCTAGCAGATTGTAGAAGGAAGCCAGAGCGCCCAGAGAGAACCCACGCATGCATGGAGAGAACATGCAAACTCTATGCAGAATGACCCCCGGCCATGAATCAAACTGAGGAACTTTTTGCTGTTACTCAGCTGTGCTAACAAGTGTGCCACCTTGACATTATGATTATTTAACATTTTCTATCCAGCCGAGCTCCTTCTAGATACTATATTTTAAGCTGGAAATCTAGAAGTCCACCAATTCATGATTTCTTAGTAAAACTATCTCAACATTGTTACAATCTAGCTTATTTTCCTCTTCAAGGTTGTTGAAAATCTGTGCGTAAAAATGCTCAGAGCAACTGTGGAGTGGATCACTCCAGCTCATTATTTTAAGCTTTTCTTGCTGACATCTGGAGGTTTGTTCATAATGATTCAGGATGATACATCTGCCTGTGGCTCCAACAACAGATTGATTATGTAAAGCTGTTTCAGGGGCTACAGCATCTAATGCAGCAACGGTTTTGTGCTGCAGTAAGCAAAACACCAGTGGAGTGCAGCAGCAACATGGTGGGGCTTGGGCTGTGTCAAACCAGGGCACAGGGCACCAGGGTTTTTTTTTTTACAGGTGGAGAAAGCAATGCAATGACCACAGTCAATAAAAAGAAAGCAAGAAATTTCTTACGATAATATATATACAAAACAAAAGTCATGCATCAAAAAGTCCTTTAAAACCCCTCAAAGGCCAAGCTATAAGGCTTATGCAGACAACAATAAAATTAAAAAAGCTCCAGCTTTCATGAAAACCTCCTGTCTGGTCTCACTCCTTCAGCAAGCGTCTCCTAAAAAGAAGAAGAGAGCTGCAGTCCCCACTAGGGAGGAATGGTTTGGCAGGCTCCAGGCGCTACTGCTAGACTGTTCTTCCCCTAGTATAGGCTTTCCCCCAGCCATGACCGGTTCCGCTTCTTGTTCACTGCTGCTTTCTTGATGTTATGGTTGTTTTCTTGTTGACCTCCATTTGTTCCTCCTTTTTCCTCTTTAAATGCCTTTCATTGTCACCACTCAATGTTTTTTGCCAGACTGCCGACACCAGGTGTTCCTCATTGATGGATAATCAACAAGGTGGGATATGCCTGAAACAGCTCCCGAAGGTAGGCGTCCAAGAGGCATCTGGTATAGATGCCTGAGCCACCTCAAATGGCTCCTCTCGATGTGGAGGAGCAGCGGCTCTATTAAGAGCTCCTCCCGGATGGCCGAGCTCCTCACCCTTTCTGTAGGGGAGTGCCCAGCCACCCTATGGAGAATCCTTATTTCAGCCGCTTTTATCTGGGATCTTGTTCTTTCGGTCATGACCCAAAGTTCATGGCCATAGGTGAGGGTAGGAACGTAGACCGATCGGTAAATCAAGAGCTTCGCTTTTCAGCTCAGCTCTCTCTTCACCACAACGGACCGGCACAGCGTCCCCATTACTGCGGCAGCCACACTGATCCATCTGTCGATCTCCCGCTCCATTCTTCCCTCACTCGTGAACAAGACCCCAACATACTTGAACTCCTCCACTTGAGGCAGGAACTCCCCTCAAACCTGAAGAGGACAAGCCACCCTTTTCCGGTCGAGAACCATGGCCTCGGACATGGAGGAGCTGATCTTCATCACAGCCGCTTCACACTCAGCTGCGAACCGCCCCAGTGCATGCTGTAGGTCTTGGATAGAGGGGGCCAGCAGGACCACGTCATCTGCAAAAAGAAGAGACCAAATCCACTGGTCCCCAAACCAAACCCCCTCTGGCCCTTGGCTGCACCTAGAAATCCTTTCCATAAAAGTTATGAACAGGACCGGTGACAAAGGGCAGCCCTGCCAGAGTCCAACAGGAACGGGTCCGACTTAGTGCCGGCAATACGGACCAAACTCCTGCTCCGCTTGTACAGAGACCGGATGGCCCCTAATAAAGACCCCCCAACTCTGTACTCTTGGAGCACCCCCTACAGGGCACCACAAGGGACACAGTCAAATGTCTTCTCCAGGTCCACAAAACACATGTGGACCGTTGGACTCCCATGAACCCTCGATTACCCTGCAGAGGGTGTAGAGTTGGTCCAGTGTTCAATGGCCGGGATGAAAACCACACTGCTACTACTGAAGCTGAGGTTCAACTCTCCTCTACAATACCCTGGCATAGGCCTTACCAGGGAGGCTGAGGAGTGTGATCCCCCTATAGGAACACACCCTCTGGTCACCTTCTTATGAAGGGGGACCACCACCCCGGTCTGCCAGTCCAATGGCACTGTCCCCGACTGCCACGCAAAGTTGAAGCACTGCTTCCCCCTCCTGAGGCGCCTGACGGTTTGCCAGTAGTCCTTCTCCATGGCCGCAACATACACCGCAGACCTTACAGCCACAGCTACGGGCGGCAACATCGACAATACACGCAGAGAACATGATCCACTCAGACTCTATGTCTCCAACCTCCCCCGGAATCTGGTCAAAGCTCTCCCAGAGGTCGGAGTTTAGATGCTCCACCAGACGTTCCCAGCAGACCCTCACTGTACACTTGGGCCTGCCAAGTCTGTCCGGCTTTCTCCTCTTACAGCGGATCCAACTCACCACCAGGAGTGTCCAAAACATGCGGCCGAAGGTCTGAAGACATGACAACAAAGTCAATCATCGACCTCCTGCCTAGGGTGTCCTGGTGCCAAGTGCATTGATGGACACCCTTATGCTTGAACATGGTGTTCATTATGGACAATCCGTGACTAGCACAGAAGTCCAATAATGAAACACCACTCGGATTCAGATCGGGGGAGCCATTCCTCCCAATCACGCCTCTCCAGGTGTCACTGTTGTTTCACACGTGGGCGTTGAAGTCCCCCAGCAGAATAACGGGGTCCCGGGGAGGGGCACGATGCAGCACCCCCAACAGGGACGCCAAGAAGGCCAGGTACTTCACACTACCGCTCAGCCTGAGGCCAAAACGACAGTCAGAGACCTGTCCCCGACCCAAAGGCACAGGGATACGACCCTCTCATCCACTGGAGTGAACCCCAACACGAGACAGCAGAGCTGGGGGGTAACAAGCAAACCCACCCCAGCTCGCGGCCTCTCCCCTTGACTCCGCTCCAGAGTCGAAGAGAGTCCAGCCTAAGCATCCGGAGATCCACCTTCGTCCGCGGCCCAATCATCTTTGCACTGGTCCTTCATGGTTCCCCCTGCAGCTGGTGGGCCCACTGGGGGATGGGCTCACGTCTCCTGCTCGGGCTTGGCCCGGCCGGGCCCTGTGAGGTGCAGCCCGGCCACCAGGCGCTCTCCAACGAGTCCCGACCCCAGGCCTGGCTCCAGGGTGGGACCCCGGTTCCACCATACCGGGCGACGTCACATGCCTCGATTTTGTGGTCCTCATGAAGGTGTCTTGAGCCGCTCTTTGTCTGACCAATCACCTATATCCTGTTTGGGAGACCCTACTAGGATCTGGACAACATAGCCTCTAGAATCATTCAAGTACTCAAACCCCTAAACCAGGTTAAGGTGGTGGTTCAAGGAGGGGGATTGTTTTGGTGTTTCGTTAAACAACAATATAACAATTGCTTAAATCAATTTCTACATATTCGACTGAATATTGTTACTAATAATTATCCCTTCTTCATTGTATCTTTATCTATGTATTTAGGTCTATCTTTCTGTCAACAACTCTGTTTCTTTATTTGTTATATACTGTATGTACTTACATATTTACTTACCAAGATCAGTCTCGTGCAGCCAGGGGTAGTACTTCCCCTCTGACAGCCAAGCCTGGTCAAAACCTGTCCTCCAGAGATGTGTAAATTTTTGATGCTTGTAAGGCACGGGGCCTAAATTACTTGAGTTTCTTTTGTATAGTTGGATACAGAGTAGGAGAGTTATTGCTGCTACTTGCAGGAGAGTGGGGCTGCAATCCTCACAACTCTGGGGGCCTTTTAAAAACGCAGATATTTTAACTTGTTTTGTAGGTGGTTGTGGCATCTTTTCTGCTGCTGCCAGTGTCTACTGGCAGGAGTGTGTTCTCCTGTGCACACGGGCACAAACATGTCGGG